>SOPF01027254.1:0-28231 GCA_012979155.1 Hypericum perforatum | reverse complement strand
TCACATATAAATTTCGAAATTTAATAGTAATTAAATTAATCTTGTTGTAATATGAATAAATCAATGTTACTCGTATCTGTTAAATAACTTATAAATTTATTTGATATGAATATTTAATTTTTTTAATTTTTATGTCAATATATAGAGTGGATTTGAACTAGGCTGTTAATCAAGGAAAAAGATGGTGGCGGATTGAATTAGTTGGTACTTGGTTCTCTAACAATTACTTAATTTTTTTCTTGTGAGCTTATTATTTTTATTTAATCAAGTTTTGAATTCTTACAATTGAAAATATAACAACAACGTACTGCTTTAGTTGGTAGTTGGTGCCAATAGCCAACTATTACATTGGGCTGACCAGTTTCTAGTAAGCCCAACACGGTTGGGATATATCATATTTGGCCCGTTGAGGTCTTACAGTCTACAGATATTGTTGTGCTTCGAGATTTCGTGAAGCGCGTGAGTTATTAGAAGGATGTTACAAATATGGTTGATAGATTCCGATGAATAGTCAAAGTCTTTGCCTCGAAGATCCTTCCAAGATCCCTGAAACACTGCTTATACCAGAAACTAGCCGAAAAATGGTAGGCTCTTCTTGTGTATAAGAATAAACAAATTGGCCAATGCCTATACAATAAATCTCCTTTATTAAATCTTTTGATCAATCCAATTGATCTCTTAAGCCAGATTAAAACGCCCTTAGATCACACCTGGGCCAAGTAGAGAACCCTCTCTGCTCCTGTGATGAGCCGTTGAACGACAAGATCTTTTCGACACACTCCCCTGTCGGATCTCTGAGAATACCGCCTTCAATCAGCGACAATCGAAGAACGTTAAATTAGAAAAGAAAGACGAGAAAAACTACTGATCAACGTAAGAAAATGTAAAAGCTTTCAAAGGTTACCTTATTCCCCTGTCCAAGAATGTAATTAGTTGTGGCCTCAATTCTTTCTCCTCTGGGGCTGGAATAGAAAGAATACGGTGAAAATTCGGATCAGAAACCGATAACGTACCAGGGGTTACAAATGAATCTCCCAGCTATAACAAATGGAACGAAATCAAGTATTAAGAACCTCGTAAAGAGCATTATTGCCAAAGTGTGAACAAACAATGAGTTCATAATATGCACGGTAACCAACTCCGATCCTCCACTAACACGACCGAAAGGAAATGCAACAAGTAAATTATAAGCTTGCCTCAAAAACTATCAGAAATTCTTGTTAAGTACAGTGTGGATCTATCTAATTGCAGTCCTAAGGCCTTTCAATATCAGTATACTTTTGATTGAAAACTATCCAGCTACGAAACCGACTGAAGAGAATTTGAAAACAAGTAAAACAATCTGGAATCGGGAAAGCGGCACGTCTGAAATAAAATGGAGAATAAACGTAGAATGATCGAAGCTAAATGTGAAGTAACACAATTACTCTGGGAAAGAGATTTAGCAGGGAAACACAAACAGGAAGATAAGAGCGTTGCAGCAAATGCATAACTATTAGTTCATGCACACAAGTCAACCATTGCTTACCAAGAAAAATGTTGACCGAACAATACAGCAGCTTGCAACCCTTCACGACAATTCAACCTTGGATGCGCCTCCAGTTCAGTAAAGCCATCTTGACCACACAAATAACAGACCATTGCCAGGGCAAGGAGACAGCAACATGATGCTCATACCTTAGTGACTACGATGATGGGCAGCATGGACCCACACTGGATTATTACCAGTAGTCTTTACAGCTACACTGATTATCCCGAAAGTGATGGAATCTGTTGTTGTCCCTCACTATAATCTCCCTATTATAAATTCTTGAGATGGTTTTAAATGCATTGTGACAATCACCACAAATCCTCAGATTTTTTGTGATTCTTATAGGAACACCTGAGCCTACGGTAATAAGTCCGAATGCCAGGGCAATCTTTTCACTGTGGTAACCAACTTCTGTGATCTTCTCTTCTTCTTCTAAATCATATAATGCATAGTTCGTGTCAGGTACATAGCCAGCAATCCTTAATTTGATTGCCATCTCAGCTAGCATTGCCTGAATCTCCAAGTTCCTCGCGTGGGAGGTATCTTTTGCTTGGAAGACATGAACCTCGTTTTTTTCTGTAATCCAACTACAACCCGCACCCTTCTTTATCCCAATATCCATCATTTCTTTCCTCACAAGTTTAGCTTCCTCCCACCTGCATCAGGAGCTCAAATAACTCAACATTGAAGAAAAATAATACCATTATAACCAAGGAATTCAGGTAAGATTAGGAATAAAAAAAAAAGGTAATAGTTTCTCATGGGAAAAAAATACAGGAAACTGCCAATGATTAATCTACAGAATGTCTTCCTAGTAAATGATCAGCTCCTACCACGTTATGCTACAAAGTATACTGCATACAGGTTCAGCAGGTTTATCGGTGTTTCGTAACATAAGAAAGCAGATTGATAAGAAGTGTCTTGTTTCTAAAAAACAATTCAAGATTAAAACGGAAGAAAAGTGCATAAACTTCTGCTGACCAGATGTGCTACTATCTCTTCTAAAGAAAGATATACTAATATTAACAGATGCAAGCTCTCAATAAGTAAGATGAAGTTGATTAATCATCGTACCGGCCAGCAGCAGCAAACATGTTCGAGAGCAAAACATGGTTCCCTGAATCTGTAGGATCAAGCGCAAATAACTTATCAGCAGCAATCTTCCCCAGTGTTGGCTTTCCATGTACTCTACAAGCATTTAAAAGAGCACCCCAAATAGAGATTGTCGGACGAATAGGCATTTCCTTTATAAACTCATAGGCACGATCTACCATACCAGCACGTGCTAACATATCCACGACACAAGCATAATGTTCAGGGCCCGGTTCAATGCCATACCTCTCCTTCATTAACTCAAAAGTATCAAGTCCGAGTTCGATGGCTCCTCCTCTACTGCAAGCAGACAATACACAGACAAATGTCACATAATTTGGATCCACCACAGATCTCATTTCTTCAAGCAACCTGATTGCCATGTCAGCACGACCTTGATGAGCATATCCACTAATTAGTGCATTCCAGGTGACCAAGTTCCTCTTAGGCATCTCTTTAAAAGCTTGCTCACAATCCTTTATACTTCCACATTTTCCATACATGTCAACAAGAGCACTACCAACAAATTTCTTACCCTCGCCACAAGCTTTCACTGAAAGAGCATGAACCGACCTACCCAAATCAAGTATCGAAAGCCCCGCAATGGCACTTATTACACTCGAGACCATAAAATCCGAAGGCTTAACACCTTCCTCTCTTCCCTGCAAGAAAGTCAAACAAGCCTTCTCCTCTTCATTATTCTGTTCGTAAACAGCAACCAACGTGCTCCAAGAAACCGAGTTCCTCTCCACCATCCTACTAAACACCAACTCAGCTAATCCGACCTCCTTACATTTCCCGTAAAAATCAGTAAGCCCATTACAAACCGACACATCCCTCTCGAACCCGCCACGAACCACAAGCCCGTGCAGCTGCATCCCGGCATCCAAATGCAGCATGTCCGCACACGCATTAAGGAAAGCACAGAACGTGATCACATCTGGCTGCTTTCCCGCCCTACGGAACTCCACGAATGCCGCAACCGCGTCCCCGGGCCTCCCGTCAAGCACGGCGTTCGAAATAACCGCATTCCAAGAGGCCACATTCCTGTCAGGCATTTCATCGAACACCTTCTCCGCGTCACAAACAAGCCCCGTCTTGGAGTACATATCAAACGCGCCACACCCGACGAAGCAATCCGCCATCATCCCGGACTTCACCGCCACTCCGTGCACCTGCATCCCTACAAACGGTGAGAATACCGCCGCGGAGGCCTTAAAGGCGCAAGGGAGGGTGAAGTCGTTGGGGAGGACGTTCTCACGGAGCATCCCGCGGAAGGCGGTTAAGGCGGGGGCAAAACGGTAATTCTGGACGAGGCCAGAGATGAGGGCAGTCCAGGAGACGACGCAGCGGGAGGGGGTGAGTCGGAGGGCGAGTTGGGCTGAGTCGGGGAGGTCGAGTTTGGAGTACATGTTGATGAGGTGGACGTGGAGGAAGTGCGGGAGCGGGATACGGAGGGCCTTTAGGGCGGCCGCGTGGGCCGCCCGGCCCAGGTTCGAGGACTGAGTCGACACGGCAGACTCGAGTGCCGCGGCCAGGGCGTTTGGGGTCGGCAACGGCATTGCTCACTTTTGCTCATTATGGGTTTGGTCTTCGATGACGCGTTGGGGTTTATGGAGGGCTTTTGCATATATTTTCAATAGTTGTTGATTCACTATACACTTTTATTTTCATTATAAATACGAAATAGTGTGCCAAATCAATATTTTTTATAGTTTATTTTAGATCCGTGAAATTTGATATCACGTTTTTTAAGTGAATCAAAATTTATGTCGGATGCTTTTGTTTGGCTCAATTTTTGTAAATTATTTTCTTAATGTCTAGATATTTTTTTGGTGAACTATAATTTAGCTATGTCTAAATTTCTTTCGAATTATTAACTCTTTAGAAATAAAATAAATTTTGTTATCATTTTAATTACTATATTTGCTCAAATAAACTTTGGGGGTTATTTCGTAATTTACTAACAAAAGAGTAAAAGAGTCCAACCAGGTAAGGTTTTGGTCGGAAAAATCTTCAACGTCGGAACGGGAGACCAAACGTCTATGTTGTTATGATATTATGGACTCAAAGAATAGTTTTTAAACATTTAAATTCCCAAAGTACAAGAATTTTAGCCAAATTTCACTCTTATTTTTTGGTATAGTTTTAATTATGCGATACTATTTTTTTCAATTAATATTAATAAAAATATATCTATCCAAAACAAATTCCTGCCCGGCATTAGTTCAATTACAAATCAAACAATTTTTTTAGCGCAAACATGCAAAGTCTAAATCCCTGCACGGTTTATTTGTCTCGGTCCAGAATTTATGTAGTGACCATCTGAAAAGAATTGTATCCTGAAATGGGGCATCACATTCCTTGGTTAAAAGAAAGAAATGGGGCATCACGGTTAGTATATAGTGTAGCCGAAGCGTAAAACCGAAAAGGATATGACAATGGAAATATATTTTCTAGAATGACAAAAATGTGCGAGGCATCTATTGAGATATTCTGGCTAATGATTCCATGTAAAACACAAAAATATTCTAAAAATACCTATAACTGATTAAAAACGAAAATAATCACTCTAAGAGAATAGCCACCGTCGCACAAAAGAATTGCCAGCCCATTGCTGGTTGGGTTCTGTTTAGGGGGCTGGGTGGGGATTGAGTCAGGAACCTAACAATCGTAAATCGTATATTTTAAAGCCCAAGTCCATTTTAATGTCATATATATTACTATTCCGTGGTTCAAAATTTGTAAAACTAACGACAATGGTAATCAACTCATGCATTGGTCAGATCTTAGAAGCCTGCGTTCTATTGTTCTTTCAGGTATTCCGAAGATGGAAAGTGGATCACACACATTTCGAAACTGGTTATGAATTGAGTACGAAGTGAAAAAAGAAACATTCCGGACAGTTTGGAATAAATAAGACTACCATTTACAATGGAAAGTGGATCACACACATTTCGAAACTGGTTATGAATTGAGTACGAAGTGAAAAAGAAAACGTTCCGGACAGTTTGGGATAAATAAGACTACCACTGACATCCCCTGTTATGTGAGACCGACATGTTGGTACCCCGTCATGTCATACTAGATAGTGAATTTTCCGTATTTGCGACGGTTATGATACTGACAAAACCTGCATATCCTCCACTATATTTCAATACTTCAGATGGTCCAAAACAATTCACTGCCGAATTTAGTTTTCAACGGCTGTCAAAACCTGTCCGAACGATGCAGAAGCCGACTCGGGGATGATTGGACCAACATTGCTCTCATCCCCAACATCAAAGTCGACAAGATAGATGTCCAATGGAACGGTCGCTATCTTATTTGTTTGAAGGCGATGCTCAAACAACCTTGCACCCTTGATGGCCACTATTATCATATATACAAGTTCTATAGTGAACTGTAATTGTTTTGCTGAGATTTTAGGATGTGTTGTGGATACATCCATTTATAAGATAATAAACGGTATCATCTCAATGAAACAGGAAGAGATGTCTTAGTTGTAGTTATGATTCCACTTACAGAATACAAAATGTACAATATGAATCCCGAACTGCGAAGGGGAAAGCAAATTTGATATCTGTCTTCTCCGTCATTCCCGAACAATCGGAAGCTCTAGGACTTCACAATTTGGCTTGCTCCTGGAGTTGTTCCTGAGATCAAACATAAGATTAGACCTAAGTTGTGCATACAACAGAGTGAGGACTCTTGATATGAATTCTAAAGCGAAACAAGATGTGAAGTATGTGATTTGTTTAAATGTACTAGAGCAGGTAATGAAGAAGTTGATCTTTGTATTTCTTCTTTGGTTCAGTGCAGTGAAGTGCAGCAAGATATGAATGCTGACACATGATAACAAGTAGAGAAATATAATCCATGAAGGACGAAGGCACCACAAATGGAATTCATGACATAGAAGAATCACGAATGAGCAATATGCATAAAGATTTGATTCTGCCATTCATGACATAGAAGATCCCAGTTACAGGAAACATCTTCTGCAGGTCCTACATCTAAATGATAATACCCTCCTTCGGATGTATACGCAAAGGTCAAATTAGCCTCCGGACACATCGAATGCATAAAAAAAAGTGTGATTCTTATTGAGCAATCAAGTTGTAGAAGACTACTATCTGATTTATCATAGATTTAAACAGAGTGGCATCTGATTCAGGGATTTTAGATTCTTGCATTGAAGTCGTCAAGTTCACATGAAAAGGCCATTTAAAGAGAGAAAATGGCATAAGATACTCACCTCGGTCACGAAAAAGGCATGAAATCCATAGGGAACCCTATGAGGTAATTCGACAACAGCAACAGGATCAGCTGACATTGTCTTTGCATCAACTACATTCACATATGATTTGCTGCATTTTCAAAATTCAAAGCTTCATCAGATGCGATCAATCGTGATACAAGTTCATCACTTCCCTGATTTGAATCAAACATTCCCATAAGATTTAAACTGGCTAAAAATTACGCAGAAGGTTCTAGTGCTGAAAAAGAAAATGAGAAAATAACCAAATAAAATGTGTCTTAGAATGAGAAGTCACCACTGTGGGACCATAGATGATGTTTAACTATTATAAGTACACAATTTAGACTGGTTACATGTGTTGGAGAGTGTCCCACATCGAAAGTTACAAGTGGGATGGGTTGGTTTATAAGGTGGAAGGATTCACCTACTCACCACATTAATGTTTTGGGTAGGATATGGAAACTCCAATAACATGCTCTAAAAATAGTGGAAGCGAAAAAAAGGCATAGCTGTGATACTATCCACGATACCTGATATTTTCATCGTGCACAAAGAGTATTAAGTAGCCATCGTCTTCCTCAGATGTTAGTCCAGGCTCACGAGGCACAAAAACGGCTTCTGAACCATATCTACCAGGTCCAAGGTCAAAGACTCCCTTGACATTTCCTCCAACCTCTATCTTGGTCTTCCCAGGCTCTGGTTCGGCATGTAGATCAATTTTGACAACGCCTGTGACCTTTGCTATACTATCCAGAATGGTTCCATAGACATACCTTTGTTTCCTACAATACAGAAAAGAATAACACCGTATAAAAGCATGATTAGACCAAAATTAACACTATCTAGTTAAAATTTCAGACTTCCTTGCTAGCTGCTTGTACCTGCCAGTGTAGCTCTCGTTCACTCTGGGAAAATCAACAGCAGATTCGGAGAGTTTCTTTTGGGAAGCTAGACCCAATTTCATGTTGAATCTCATCTCGTATCTGCACTCAATAATTGCAATCAGCAAGGATGAAAGAAAAGATGAGTTCAAGAGCATAGATCATTTGTGGTTCTCATACAGCTCATTTGCAAAGTTCTCAAGCTTTTCTTTGACAGTCCCGCTGACCATGTCCAAATCCGGGTTTTGGAGGCGACAAGTAATCAAGACAACTTCATCTCCCTCCTCCCATGCATTGGCTGATTAACAGAGTAGCAGAATTGTCAGATTATGTAACAGATGCATGATAGAGAACTGGCATCTTTTAGACCCGTCTAGCAAAAAGCTGCATGGTTTGAAAGGCATTCTCATAAAAAGAAATGAAGTATGGAGACGCACCATTGTGAAAGATGAAGCAATTTGGAAGCTCAAACCATCTGATTAGGAGGTCATCCTTCGCATATCGCGGAAGAACACCAAAACGAGCCTTTTTGGTTGAATCAAAAGAGAATATCAGCTTCTTCCCTTTCACCATTTCCTGAATACCATAAATAAAAACATCAACGCCAATCATCTTTGACACTTGCTTATTAATTTGTCCAAAGTTTAAAGGCTTGAACTTTCCAATCCATAGTTTTAGTTTCCAGCAATTTTAAGACTTAAATTTTTTAGTTCATAGTTATAGTTTTAAGGACTTGGAGCAATCATGCCAATTATTGTCGAAACAAATGGGAATTCCTTTTAAGAAAAAGGATGGCACTAAAGTAACCAACCAAGGGATAACACAGAAGATTGACATTCTAAAACCTTCAGAAAGTAAAATTAACCCAGAAGGATAGTGCAGAAGATTGAAATTCTAGTGCTTTCAAGAATAGTGCAAATGAGAAACTTAGAAGACTTTTTACACACCTGCATGACAAGAATAAGAAAACCAACCATACAAGTTAAAGTCTATGGATACATAAACTGATACACGGAACTGTTTTCTGGATCAGTAGCTTGACGCATAAAAACAAGAATTCTTGAATCATCCCCAGGATCCGAATACCTAAAGAATCTTTGTAAAATTACAGTGCTTGCATTTAAAATATCAGTATGAACAATCCACTCTTCAATACATCAATGCATGGAGATTGCTTGAACAGAATCCTCAATCCTTATGGCTAAGTGGCTATCTCCAAAGCAATGCACTCTTTTTTTTCTCAAGTCATACATCATTCTAGATAAAGCACACGAAATTCTTGCCAATTTACCACAGTCAAAGTGAGAAAATACTATTTTACGTCTAGGTAGCGTAGGAATCGGAAAGAAATTCAATACCTTTGGTCTGAAGTACAGTGGAAGATCCATAAAGATGGCATAATTTTCAGTAATTGCAAAGTCATGCATCATGATGGGTTCTGATATTGTTATTGGCACTGGGTCACTCATGACGCCCTCTTTTGATATAACTCTGTAGGTGACATATGGTGGTTCGTGAGAGTAGCCAAAGGTGAACATTTCTCCTGCAACCAGATTAATTCAAATCAAGGTTCCACTTCATTTAGAAAGTTGTGAATCATAAGCAAGACTGAAATTACCAGTGAAAGGATCAAGCTTTGGATGGGCAGTGAATGAATGCTTCAACCTCTTATCATAGTCAAGCATGCCAAGGGTTTGTAGATCTCCATCTTCCATAACCTTGACCACATCTGCCATAACGTGGTAGAAGTTTGGCCTTTCAGTCTCATACATCTAAGATATCTCCAAAAACCTTTTCACAACAAAAACAAGTAATGAAGCATTCTTACATGGTTTGTCAGCCTCTGAAAGAGCTAAGAGATTTCCATGATGATAAACAAGAGCTGTATTAGCTGAAAATAAATAGTATCTGTTAGTTTCTGTACACAGTTAGTGGTTGCAGTGAATTAAGTACATATGAAGCAGGCAATATGGACAAGTTTTGTACGATCTGGCTCCATCAAAACATCTTCACAAGAAAAAGAGGATCCTGCCAAAGAATCAATGGTCGCAGATTGTACGTTGATATGGCCTTTGATAAAAACTAATAAATGTAAGTGAAATCATAAAAAAGACAGCTCAATCAGTATCTGATGAACATTTTATAACTTCTAGAATTTTTTTTGGATATAGGCATCTCTGTGTTGTTCATAATGTTATATGTTTAGTAGTTTCTAAGCATTTCAAAGGAAGTGTAAGAAATAAAAAAAAAACAACTACATTGGGAACATACCTGTCCCATTTCCGTACGACATATCAAGTACCTTGGTCTTCCCCCTCAGCAATTGCATATTGACCATCAATAATCCAAACAGCCCCTTCAGGTCACCAATCTACGATGAAAGTGGAAAATATGACTCCATACTCCACAACCATGTAGGAAAATCAGCCAGTCAAAGATTGTACCTTCATAAATTTGGATCCACCAAAAAACTCTTCTTGCTTAAGACGTGATGTCCTCACATAGCGGCTGACATAGGTTGCCTTCCCATCTTTGATACGCATGCCATGAATCATGCTGCAGCAAAATTGCATGCCATCACAGATTTATTCTAAATTTAAAACCTCTGCCGCTAATCAGTCTCATATTATACCATTGTTTAGTGCAAACACCAACAAATAAAAATGCAGAAACGGCTTGTGATATCAATCCATGGAGCATTCTTGATGGATAAACTACACAAAAACTAGAGGCATTCAATGAAGACACTTCAAACCACTAGAATCGTATTGTCTGAAACTATAACAGGAGAAACAGCATCCATCCCTCATCTGAGGAGTGTCAAAGAGGACGACAGCAATTTACGAGCATTCAATAATAGCATGAACTAGCCCTCCCCAACAAGGATCGTTCCGACTCTATCACCTCAGACAAAATTGCAGCCTAACTGAATTCCAAGCAAAGTAACAGAAGGTGCACATACCCATCTCCATCAAACCTGCAAACAGAGAGCAACACCATATAGTTAGCTATAACCAAAAAATCAACAACCAGTCACCAATTGTAGAACCACACAAGTCCAGTTGCAGAACTGAGACCGGCAACAGCATATCGCAAGTTGGCCGACAAACACAACCCAGAAAAGGATGTTAATTAGACAGTGTAAAATATGTGATCACAGAAAGTACCAGTGGTATCCAGCAACCGGAGAGAACTTCGGGTTCGGCCCGACCCGTACAAACTCCCCGTTCAAGCATTCCTAAGCAACAGCAGCCAAAAACAACTCAATCACTCCCCTAATTATTATTATTAAAAAAAACAACGACAATAATAATACCACCAAATTGAACTCCGAGAGTAAAAATAGACCAAAATACCCCTCGTACAAGTCGCAGGTGAACTCATCAATTCAACCAGACCAATATACCCCTCGTACAAGTCGCAGGTGAACTCATCAATTCAACCAGACCAATAAGTTAATCAAGACTAGGAAGTAGTCAACTCCATACACAATTAACTATTACATACTTTTTTCTTCTTATTTTTCCTTAAGACGAACCTTTTCCATTATAATTATATAAACCACTCACTCTCAACCCCTCGAGTATAATAAAGCCAAATATATTTAGGGGATTTTCTAATCGATTTTCCATTATACAGGAGGCGAGCACCCGAATATACCAAACAGGAAACAAAAGGCGATGGAAGAAGAAGCTTACGGGGAGGAAGCCGGAGACGGGGAGGTCGGAGACGGGCGGGGTCTCGTCGATAACAGGGGCGAAGTTTCCGGAGAGGTAGTGGAGAGGCTGAGACGAATCGTACATGAGCTTAACCACCAGCTTCTCGATGAGGTCGATGATCGCGGCGGTTATCCCCTTCTTCGGCTTCGGGTCCACCTCCACTAACACCTTCGCCGCCTTCTTCTCCGCTTCCGCGACCTCCCCCATTCTCCTCGGCGACGTCGTCGTTTAGAGAGAGAGAGAGAGAGAGAGAGAGAGAGAGTTGGTTTGGAGTGGAGTGGAAAGGAGCAAGTAGGAGGGGGTCGTGTAAATGGTGAGTTGGAGTGGCGGGAGGTGGTGACACGTGTGCGCCTTGAATATTTATGGCCTGCAACGGGCTGTCGATATTATTATATTTGTGGCGTAAGGAACATTGTTTTTTTTTTTTGGAAAATTACTGTTAGGACCTTCGATTATGATATATTTAAAAATGATCCTCTAAATTATAGTAATACATAAAATAATTTTTAATTTTTGGTAAAATTATATTCTGCCCTGGTCACCAGATTGGAGTTTTTCTCCGACCAGGAAATCCCCCGCAATGATAAAGATTCCTTTGATTAAAAAAAAAAAATCTCTCTTTCCACTTCAATCAATCGATCAACTATAATTTGAATTTGATTATATTAAAAATGACAATTAAGCAATGAACTGAGATTTAAATTTTTTGATTATGTTAAAATAATTCTCGACTAACAAATATACAATAAATCCCGGCTATAAGGTAGTGTCAGTTCTTCATTTGTTTTCGTGAGTGTTGGGGATGAATTCTGCATGGAATAGTCGATTCCATCCATATCTACTATATGTAAGACAATGATATATAATGACCAGAATGAAAAATATGAACATTACAACTTTATTCTAGTTGCTACTACAAGTTGCTACTACAAGTCCTATCAGTTCTCTGATCTTTTGTGCATAATTTCTGACGGGTTGCAAGTTCTTAGACCATCTGCTGGTTCTCAATCATTAACTTGGTTTCTTGATCCTGGTGGAGGATATACTGTCAAGGACCTTTTGTCCTTCCTTTCTTTTTAGGGGTTTCTCTATTTCCGTTCCAAGCGTCCTTCCCTCAGTCTGGCCAAGTTGATCCCTTTCAAAGTCTCTTGTTTTCTTTGGATGGCACTATAGGGTAATAATTAAGAAGAGAGATAATTTGTTGCATATTGGTATGTTAATAAGGCAAAATTATGTGTGTTCTATTGCATTGTAGAGAAGTCTCCAAGGTTTGGTACGATTTTGTCAGCATGTTAGGCGTTAAGTGGTGTATGGGAAGGTTCTTCCATTGGTTGTCTAAATGCTTGGATGGGTTTGAACTATTCTCTTCACCTCTATTTGTTCGGTTTCATGGAAGCAATGTAACAAGGCTATTTTCGATCATCAAGTTGTCTATTTCAGGAGGATAATTCTTTTTAAGCTTAAGGACCTTCAGAGTTTAAGGAGTGGTCTTCGTGGTCTGGACTTTTATATTCTCTGGCAAATGAAGATCCCTTCTTGGCTTTGGCTGCGCCACTTTGAGAATGTGTTGTTTTTGCTTACGGCAGTTGTCTGGTTTTCCTAGTCTATTTGTGTTTTGTCGTGGCTGTTCTGATTCTTGCTGTTTGTTTTGATTCTTACATTGTGGTATTATTTTTGCGATTTTAACTTTAGATAAATTTCCTATCAGGGTGTTCTTTCTTAACCATTTTGTTGTGATTGGATTTTATCAGCACTCGAAATCCACTCACACATGACAAGAAAAATATACACTAAATATGATGTATATTCATAGAGATTGTAATAAGTACCATAAAAAATAGTAAATTGAGTTTCTTACATTATATATACGAAAATAGTATATGCCTGATTTAGTATATAACTATATATAGAATTTTCTAATTACTATAAATTAAGATATTATAGATTTTCTTTGGAGTGATACGCATGTCACTTTTCACCTATTATTATATAGTTCGCGATAAAGAGAATTTGACATATATTCATTCAACAAACCATGTTAATATTAATATACCAAAAATATTAATATTAAAGAACGAAACATGTCACCGGAGTCTTTCCGTATAATTTGGAATATTACTCTTCTTACTGATCCATATAAATGAGCTTTTATTACCAGTTAGGCCATATGAAGATTTTGGAAAGTTTCTCTACACAAGGATTTGGATTCGGTAGAGATCAAAGAGAGGGCGTTCCCATATGGGGGCAAGTATCTGGACCCTCAGATTTGAATTAATTTGAAAAAAATAAGATTCAATGATAGTTGTCAAGTTTTAGACATTTTCCCAAACTAAAAAAGCTAGATAGTTAATATTTTTCCTTTTTATCATAATTAACATTAATTACCCTTTTTAAGTAAAGTTAATATATAAACCCTTAATATATGGTAATTAAATATACCTAGAATTTACTATTATCAAATACATAAATAGTGGCCAAAATTTAAAACTTCAACTCCTTCACGTTACTTCGTCCACCAACACTCCTTCGTATGCTCTTCCTGCTGTATTGTTCGTAAACCATTCGTCTACCAATGTCGCCCCCTCTGTCCACCAATGCCATCACCAACGCTCTTCATCCCCGTCCCCAATGTCAACCACCATTTTTGTCCCTTGTAGCTCTTCCACCACTGTCGCCACTCGTAGCTCGTCGACTACCGAAGTCCCTTTATCCACCAACGCTCGTCGACTACCGTTGCTCATTCGTCCACTAACGCCATCGCTGATGCTCATCATCCCCGTCCATCACCGACTCACTGTTATCCCTCATAGCTCGTCTCCCCATCCCCAACGCTCATCTTTCTTCACACCGTCATCTTCTCTTCTTAAGAAGATACTCGTTTGGTATATACGAGATACTAGTTTAATATATAAGGGATATTGGTTAGCTTATAAGAAGATACTAGTTTGACTTACAAGTTATACTGGTTTGACTTACAAGTTATACTCGTTTGACTTATAAGGTATACTTGTTTGACTTATAAGGGATACTGGTTTGACTTATAAGGTATACTTGTTTGACTTATAAGGGATACTGGTTTGACTTATAAGGGATATTTGTTTGACTTATAAGTTATACTAATTTGACTTATTAAGTTATACTAGTTTGGCTTATAAGGATATTGGTTTGGTTTATAAGTTATACTGCTTTGACTTATCAGAAGATACTTGTTTGAATTATAAGAGATAATGATTTATTATATAAGAGATACTGATTTGGCATATAAGAGATATTGTTTGACGAATAAGAGATATCCGTTTAGTATATAAGAGATACTGGCTAACAACACAAAATCTTAGCAAGAAAATTTAAAATCTAATTCTATCAGGTAGTTGATTCAAATTTATGTCTATCATGTGTTGATCAAATGTTACATCATCTTTCATGCTATCTTTGCATTTTTTTCTCTGATTCATGGTTTTTCTCTTGTTCTTTCTCCTTGCTTTTTTACACATGTTTTTACTTGCACTCTTCAGTCTCTTCTTAGACTTGTTAGAATTATGGCTTTTTTATTGTTTTACCAAATAACTTCAGAATCGAGTGATTGTTTTCATCATCAACTAGTTCTTGTTGTATTGAAGCATCTTAAATTCAAGAAACATAATTCAACACTCAAATATAATGAGTAAAAAGAAGTTTCACCGGTAAAAGAGCACCTTAAATCAGCAACAGTGAATAAAAAAACCAGTAACAGTGAATAAAAAAACCATCAACACTGAGTAAAAATCAAGCGATACTGAATAAAAACCTAGCAACACCGAATAAAAAATCAATGATATCAAATAAAAAACTAGCAACACCAAGAAAAAAATGACACCGAATAAAAAATCAGCTGCATGAAGTAAAAAAGTAGCAATACCGAATAAAAAATCAACAACACCGAATAAAAAAATTAGCGAAACTGAATAAAGGCAATTTCTAGGTTAGCTGAATCGTTATTGTCACATAACAAACCATCATCCTTCATCCGAACCAACACGTGGTGGTAGCCCTGTTTTGTAAATTGCACGAACGAGAGCCCATGCTTTGTTAAAACAAGCAATACCGAATAAAAATCAGCACTACCAAATAAAAAACTAGTAACCCGGTATAAAAAACCAGCAACACCGAATAAACGCACCTTCTAGATTAGTTGGATCGTTATTGTCAAGTAACAAACCATCAATTCATCTGAACCAACACATGGTGGTAGCCATATTTTGCAAATCGCGCGAACGAGAGTTCATGCACGGTTAAGACAAGCAACACCGAATAAAAAATCAACAACACACAATAAAAAAATAGCAACTTAGAATAAAAATCAGCAACTACCAAACTCGAATAACTGTCTTTAGTTCCGGAACAAAATGCTTGGTAGAGTGTTTATGACATTATGAATAAGTTCATTAATTAGGGTTTATAACATTAGATAGATCTTCTCCTTCTAAGGAGAAACAGATTTTAGTTGTTGTCTTTATAACTCATAAAGTAACAAATTCCCTGGTGAAGGAAACGTACTTAGTCAAAGGTTTTTAAGATTTTGTGCACGCAACTGAGGAGAAAAAATAATTACACACGTCTCCATGTTTAGCAGCTAAATTATCTTCCAATACTTCTCTATATTTTCAGAAACAGCGACTTCATACAACGTAACTTAATCGATACTAATAAGAAAAATTGATTATCTTAAGAAATTAATGTATATAAGATTTACGAATGAAAAAGACAAAATTATAAATTTAGATATTATTTGAATCAGAAGTTTCAATTTTAAAGTATTTTAATTTAATTAAAAATTTTGTTGGTAAAACCATTTCAAACTCCGAAAAACTCTTTTAACAATGTACCACGTGGCGTCTGGTGATGGATGCCGCCCTTAATTCCTGAAAGATCCTCTCCATCACAGGACAAGTGGAATATTCCATCTCAATCAGCCTTAATGGCCCGCTAATAAGTGTTGTCTTGCTCGTCGTGGCCCAAGTTCTTTGTCCTTGTGCCAAGTGAATTAAAAACTCAAGTGTGTTTTAGATTATATTTTACGAAAAAAATATTGCTACAATTATTTTTAAAATAGAGTATGAAAGTTTTATAACGCCCAATGAAAATCTGTGGACAAAAATTACCATTGGAAATTCTTCGACTACTTTCATCCCCAAACCAATTACATCCAACATTTTAATAAAAAAAATTTATTTCTCATTCACGTATAACTCAACTAAACCCAACATTTTTATATCTTCATCAATGACGTAACCTAGAGAATTTTTATAAATAAATATTTTTTTCATTGACATAGTTATATTATCAATAATTAATTTGATATTCACTTTTAAATTGTAATAAATGTACACAAATTATGTGTACGTAATATAACAAAGGAAAAAACTTACAAAAGAAAACATGAGTTGAAAATAAAAATTATCATGTGATAAAATTTTACATTGTGCATCAAAATATATCAATATTTAGTTTTGTTTATACAAACTTGAAAAAAAAAAACTGAATTTTAGGTATGCACCAAATTTCAATAAATAACATTGTATCATGTTTCATATTACTGGAATGGGAAAGAGAAAAAAAATGTAACCAAAGCAATCACGCCGTGGTTGGTGTGAGCCGACCCTGATCACTAACCCTTTTATAATTTTTATAATATTTTCTTGAAAGTGCTTTGTCTCATTGGTGACATATCACCAACGGGAGTTGTCTTTGGCTACCGAATTGGGTTACTTACTAAAAGTTAATTTTAGTATTTTTATAGTTTAATTCGATTTATACACTATTATTATGTCATTTAAAAATATTAGATCAACTAACATAATAATTTTTGTAAGAAAATCAGAAATATTAGATACTCATGTCCCTGGTGACATTTTTCATATTTCTCTCTGAGTTAAAAATTTTAAAATCATTAATTGTATGATACTTGGGGCTCTTTTAAAAATGAAATAGTGATAAATTAACTAGAAATTTTGTGAGACGGACATTATATAACTACAAATTAATAGTATGCAAGTCGTCAACTTTTAACTATTTGCTTCCTAGGCTAACTTAGCCAACCCGGAGAAAAATAAAATCAGAGATTGCTGCTTCTTCATTTCCATGTGATCATTGCAATGCCGAGTTAGTGGCAGCAGACTCGCAGCCGGACCGGAATTCCGTTGACCGCTTTGGAATTCCAATTCCAATTAAAAGTGCCAACCAACATAACGGCCGGCCTATGTTACCATTCTTTCCAAGTCAACCGGCCTAACGTCCACGATACTTTCTTTGTGGATTATGACCGTTTACTGCTTTGGAAAAGAAAAAAATAAGCCTGAAGAACGTGTTACAAATTTTCTACGGAAGTTAGATTTGGTGTGAAGAAGTTTTATCTCTGCCCATTAAAACTAAAAGAATATTAATTTGTATGTGTAATGATATTAATTTTTTGTGATATTTGTTTGCATGCGTAACAATATTAGTTTATCATTATATTAATTTATATTTTTATTAATATTTATTTATTTGTAGTAATATTCATTTTATATGGAAGTCTCTATGAATCCAAGTTATTTTTCAAGAGTCGATATTTCAAATCACACCCTTGCAAAAAAAATCTTGTTAAAATGAATGGTTCAATTCTCAAATACGTTAATATTTTATGCAATCAATATGATTTAAAAATGAATGGAGATCCAAGGGATTTAACATTTAGATTTGTAAATATGTACATTTGCTAATATTGAAATTAAAAATCGACTGCTCAAAGACATATACAAAGTTGAAGATTTTTGCATAATGTTTTTTTTTTATGTCGAATATTATTTAATCCATTTCACGTTGGTTCTTTTAATAATGTAGGATTCAAATACAGTATTTCATTAAAGAAATTCAAATCAACCAACCATATATTTGTATCATAATCTGTTCATGCGGGTTCTTATTTGATACATTGGTTGCGCTCCCTTGTAAATTTGTATTGTGTACTCTTGTTTTGGTTGCTTCTCTCAGAATACTTATTTTTGGGAGTTGTGGAGATGAATTAATTTCAAATGTATAATGGAGAAAACTGTAGGTTCCTGAGTTTACTCTCGTCGGGATCTATTTTTGATTAAACGATAGAGATCAATTTGACAGCTCAAGATTCAGTCGAACTTCATGGTCAAATATTTCTAGATAATCTGCTTAGCCGAGAATAGGTAAAATTATTGTTTATTTCTTTGTCTAATCCAATTTTATCCCTACACTTTCACACAGGTGTACATTAGATCACAGTAAATTTATCTTTAAAAACAATTTTATTTATAAGATAAGCAAATTTGACGAATATGACAAACAATAAAATTTGTATCATCATATTCATGTAACTCTAGATTTCTTAAATTAATGTTTGAAGATTTTATTCGAATTAATTGTATACTAATGTTGGTAAATATTTGAAAGTTAATTGATATTTATCATTTTTATGCTAATTTATTTCATCATATTCAATAATTATTAGTATAAATAAAAATATTATTATCTATCTGACGTCCCATTCCGATGGACTGAATGAACCAAAAAAATTGAAGATTTTTGGGACGCTTCCAAGATCGGTTTTAGCAATTTTGATTGGGATGACATATTTGCATTTATAGATTTAAAAAACGCATCGACCGATCTCAGATTATAAGCCAAAAAATAATAAAGGAAGTTTGAACCATGGAATACTGAAGGTGGATCAAAGTAGATGGAACCCCCCATTCCTAGGCTTGGTTTGTCAATTACCCCACGGCATAAGTTGATAGCACGCAAAGGGAGTTAGCCACAATAGACATCACCGCCGCCAAAAACTTGGATCAACTTTGTAGGGTTTATTGGCTTTTATTTTGAGCTCTAAAAAATAAAGAGTTTATGGGAGGTTGTACATGATTAAATTTTTGATTAATGGGTTAATCTTTTTAAAAATATGATCCGAGCAACTGACACCGGGACCAACAGTTTTCAAACTAAACTTGGCATCTTGTTCAACATGTGGTTAACAGTTTTTATTATCGGTTTAATTAGTCAGATTAATTAATTTACCAAATTGGATTTGTCATTTAAAAAATATATATTTAAAAAATTTTAGAAATGATTAATTATTTTATTATTATTGTACATTACATTTTAGCAATAAAACTAGAAACCATTGGTAACTATTTGCTAATTCAATACAATATGTAATGAATAATTAATTTAAAACAATAAGTAGCCATTTCAAAATCCAATATTAGGTCGACTTACAAGTTATATTTTTAAAGATATTTTATTAAATCAACTCCACATAACCTCTAAATTAAAATACGCAAATTTCATCTCGCTTACCACCACCTCAACTTCCTCTTTTTTTTTGATAAATAAATTTTATAACCAAACCACCTCAACTTCCTTTCCCATATCTTATACCAATGGTTAATTTACCTAAAAATGGTGCTAACTTGTTACCACACCAAACTCAGACCTAAGGGTCTATGCTTTGACATCATCCAGCTTAGTTATACTCATACGGTATCAACTCTGGTCCATGTACATTAGATGCAGTTAATTACAGGGATTGTAAGTTACAACTTACAAGTAAAGTAAGTAAAAGCTTTGTAAATCATCTGACCCAATTAGTTAGCTAAATTTTTTCTTGGTTTATATCAGTTGGTATCAGAATAGTTATTAAGTCGATTAATTAAAATTCGAGTCAAAAATAATTTTTGAAAGATGATAAAATTACTTTAACAAATATTTAGATTATAATTTTTTGAAGTAAAAATCTCATAATTAAATTTAGTTAACTTTGATTATCAATTGATTTTTAGATATTTGTAATTAGCTCTAGTTAGGTAGATGTGCTTCGTGGGTTTTCTTTCTTTCTTGTATGCCCAATTGATGTCATGAGGCATGACTTTTGATGTTCCATCGAAGACCGTTATTACACACGGATATCAACTATGTCTGATTTGGGACTTCTTCTCGAGTAATAAACTGGTTGATTGGGAATAGGATAATCCGGGTGCAATTCTCAACTTGTTATTCATACCAAAAGGATATTTACTTAACAAAAAAAAAAAAGGTTACCGAAAGGATATTATGCACCAAAACGTGTACGTTTTTATATGATGGGTACATTACGAAATTCTTATAAAGTGGTTACCATATTATGAGGACCAGGATTAGAACTTGAATTTTGGACATCATTAACATTTACAACGTTAATATCGTTATCTTGCAAGTTTTTTGTCACGAGATTACCATATTATTAGATACAAATTTTATATATTTATTTATAAACGTAAAAAACTCGTTAACTAATTGTACAGGTTCTAAAGATTCTAAATGATATGTTGGTGAAATTAAAATTTGTGCAAATTTTGTTAGTAATTGCAATTACTTAGCTTTAAAATTTTTAAATCGTATATAGAAATTATAACAGAGACGCTTACCAAGGGGAATGTATAGAAGAGAAGAATCAGAAGTCTTCGTTAATTAGGACTAGTTATTAATGAGACTAATTGATATCGATCGAAGACCTGAGTCCTTGAGATTGGGCATGAACCCATAATCTGCCTTTTTAAAATTATAAAACGGCACTTGTATCATGAAGGTTTGGCTAGAATCTAGAAAGATATTTGGTAACTATTATATTAGTGAACGTTAGATTGACTTTATTAAAAAAAATATTAATATATTGTTTTAACCATTATTTTAAGATTCTTAACTTAATATTATGCAGAAAAAAGTCAAAAATCAACTCGAAGATATGAATACTTCTGTAAGTTGTACCGATCTCAACCGGTGTTAAATTTTGAAATCTATAAATAATCTAAATATTTGACCTGCAGGAAGCAAGTCAACCCTAGAACATTTTGTGTACGGTACTGTCCCCAGCCAGACATGTGTTCGTAAGTGTTTTGGTAAACAAGCACGGCCTAGCTTATAGCTGCCTGTGCTTAGCTAATTCTCTGTTTCTTGGTTTACTAAGTGCTTATTCCCCTTACCAAATCGGGTATTTTTCAACAGTCAAAATTATAATCCCAATTTAGATATAACCATAAAAAGTATTTACAAACCATAGGTTATACTAATAGAAATTGGTTCAAATGTTAAAACAAAATTATAAGACAAATCATTCATAAACTAGAGACTGAAATTATTCAACTCTGAATATTAAAATATTATGAATATTAAAAGCTAAAAAATATGGGCTATACCATCCCACTAATTCTTACCGTCTCAATCTCTTCAATGTCAACCCACCGTGCATCCCCCTGAGTCAAGCAATTCCAATTAGTTTTTGTTTCGGAATTAAGAAGCAACTGCACATCTTCTTTCTCTATAAATACCAGAGCAACGTGACAAAAGATTTCACGTGTCACATCTCAAATTCCCTCAACTTTTTTTACACTTACAATATTATACAAGATGAACCCACAAAAAATCCGATTAATTTCTTCTTTGCTACTCCTAGTATTCCTCGTTCTAGGCTCTGTTACATGTTCTAATTCTAGCAGTTACGAGGAAGCCGACGGTTCAACATCGAGACCAAGACCATCTCACCTTTATTTTGGTGCCATTAATAGAAGAGCCGATGGTGCAGGAACCAGAAGGCCTAGTTTTTCGAGGCTTAGCCAGACAACTAAATCAAAGAGCAGCTCATCATTATCATCAGCAACAAAAATAGTGATCAATGTTGTTAATTACGGTGCAAAATCCGATGGAACAGATGCGAGCGAGGTACGTACGAATCCAGATAACTTCGAATTATTATTAGGTGTTACATGGGATACTATAGAATTTGGTTCCGAAATATATTTGATTTAGTTTCTTGGTGTAATGTTGGTCTAATTCTGTTGGGAATTTCGTTGTAGGCGTTCAAGAAAGCTTGGGAGGCTGCTTGTTCATCTAAGCGAAGTGTCGTTCTTGTGATTCCTAAGGGCAAGACCTACCAACTTAAGCCGGTCACCTTTTCTGGGCCATGTAAATCTGATATTGTAGTAAAGGTGGGTGCTAAAATTTATTGTCAATATATATATCTATATATGTGAATTTTTATTCAATAAAAATTCATATCAATTTCTGATTTAGCAAAGATCATTGCATGTGGCCAACTTCGATTAGGATTAGGTGTCACTATTTTATGTTAACTTCGATTTGTAGCTAGTTATTGTATAAAAAAGATTATACTGTACTTAGTTAAAATATATGTGAATTTAGATGATCATAATGTATACTATATATCGTGCATCGTCTTTCATTTTGTGTAATTAAGCCATAAGACCACCATGTTACTCGTCGTTATTTAGTTTTGTACTTGTAATTAATACTGATGTATTTTAATAATCCAAATTTATTTTTAATTAAATTAGAAGAATTTATCAATTAGTAACGTTAGCAGTAACATATATTTACGCACATAGTTTAGGAAATTGTTGGAATTATTGTAATTTAATCTTTTGACAATTTTTCAGATTTTTGGGACAATAAAAGCTTCTCCAAATAGAGACGATTATAAAGCAGATAGAAGACATTGGTTGGTGTTCGACTCTCTTAAAAATATTAGAGTTAAAGGTGGTGGCACCATCAACGGCAATGGGAAAATATGGTGGCAAAATTCTTGTAAAATTAACAAATCCCTAGTAAGTCCTATCAATTTTGAACTTTATATTCAAATAAAATATTTTTAAAATAATTTAGCCCACTTAATATTAATCAAGTTTGAACTAATTTGATACTTTCTTTTTCTATGCAGCCTTGTGTATCTGCACCAACTGTGAGTTTTTTCTAGTGAACCCTAATACATATTTATATATAATAATATAATATTTCTTATTATTAATTGGTAATCGATCATGTTCTAATTATATGTCTTTTATATTTTAGGCGGTGGTCTTCAACGAATGCAAGAATGTGATAGTGTCCAATTTGAGGATAATTAATGCCCAACAAATGCATATTTCTTTCCAAAAATGTGTAAACGTTAGGGCATTAAAACTCATGGTAACTTCACCTGGTAACAGCCCTAACACAGACGGTATTCATGTCACCGGCACACAAAATATTAGAATATACAATTCTGTGATTAAAACAGGTATACATATCATAGGTTAAATGTTATTCTAATATTAAATGAAAAATAATTTTTTTGGTTAATTCAAATATGAAATTTTGATGTTGCAGGTGATGACTGCATTTCAATAGTTAGTGGGTCTAAAAATGTTGAAGCCACTGATATTGTTTGCGGACCAGGTCATGGAATAAGGTATGATCCAACTTAAATTTGGCCAACTTTGGACCTAACTGTATGATTTTTCAACTAACCCTTTTATAATTCCCAGTGGTACTTTACCAAATTAAAAATCTGTGGCACAATTTCATGCATCTTTCTGTAATTTTTTGAGCAGCATTGGTAGCTTAGGAGCAGGCAATTCAGAAGCTGAGGTTTCAAATGTGTTTGTTAATAGAGCAACACTAACCGGAACGACTAATGGAGTTCGAATCAAGACATGGCAGGTAATACAGCTAATTATGAATTATTTTTAAATATGAAAAATCTTAATCTCTGATCAACCAAGAATAACCGGATTAACTTTTGCTTAATGATTTTCAGGGAGGGTCTGGATACGCGAAAAACATAGTATTCCAGAACATAGTAATGAGAAATGTGAGCAATCCCATAATCATAGACCAGAATTACTGTGACCAAAAGGAACCTTGCTCGGAAAAGGTAATTAATAATCTCGAAACCCAATTTTATATATGCACATTATTTGTGTACGTAATTAATTTGGCAACTCTTTCTAATTAATTTCTCTCTCTTCTATCTTCTTTGATTTATGACGTCAGCCTTCAGCCGTGCAAGTGAGCAACGTAATCTACAGAAACATAAAAGGGACCAGCGCGTCGGAGTTGGCCACCAAGTTCAACTGTAGCCGTACATTTCCTTGTCGGGGAATTATACTGCAAAATGTCAATTTAGTCCCTGAAGAAGGTGGGACCCCCACGGCCGAATGTGACAATTTGAATTTGGTAATCAAAGGACAAGTTTACCCCAAATGTCAAAATTAGATGGAATTATTATTACCTTTGGTTGTTATTTAGGTCGATCATTTGATTTCTCCAAAAAAAGTAATTGGTTGATTGGTCAAACTTGTTGAGATTGTTTCATGCAGTCCATAAAGTTTGACAATATACATTTATTATTGTCTTATGTATATGTAGTGAAACATTTTCTAGCAGCAGGTTTTTTCTTTCTTCTACTACTAGAGTATGGAGCAAGAAAATTTTGTTGTTTGATTTGTACCACCATTTCTTATATGTAAATTATTAGAATAAAAATAATAAAAACTTCAAAATTAAGCAATATAAGGCGCAACTAGGGGTGAGCATTTGGATTATCCGAATCCGAATTATCCAAATTTTGTATTATCCAAAATTTCCAAAATTACTATTTTTTGATCCGAATCCGAATCCGAATAAAAAATTATCCGAAATTCCAAATCCAAAATTATTTTGGATATGGAATCAAATAATCCGATTTTCCAAAGAGACATATATAAGTAATAAACAAACGTAACTAAAAAATTGGTAGATATATTCGGTGTTGGCTAAAATATTTAAGGT
The DNA here is from genome assembly GCA_012979155.1 of Hypericum perforatum. Classification (NCBI taxonomy): domain Eukaryota; kingdom Viridiplantae; phylum Streptophyta; class Magnoliopsida; order Malpighiales; family Hypericaceae; genus Hypericum; species Hypericum perforatum. Next base: position 3,118 of record SOPF01027254.1, on the reverse strand, counting down.
TTAGGTATTTGTTAGACTACAGAATAAATATACTTGAAAGTATTTTTATTTGTGTTTTTCAGCTCATGAAGTGGTGGCCTTTTAGGAAAAGTAATAGACTTTTTAATTTATTTTTCAATTACTAAAGAATTAGCCCAAGTCCAATAGATATATACAATTTTAATCCTATAAATTATTATATATATTTTAGATATTTTGGATATTTGGATAATCCAAATTGTTTTTTTTAAATCCATATCCAAATCTAAATCCGAAATAATTTTTTTGGATTATCTGAATCCAAATCCGAACATAAAATTATCCGAGTCCAAATCCGAAAAAAAATTTGGATATCGGATTTGGATTATGGATAATGGATTTTTTGCTCACCCCTAGGCGCAACGGCACAAGACGCATCTTGATTTGATACAGGTTCAAAGTGCAATCCCCGAAAACATGTCCTTATTTGCATAAAAAGTTACCTTAAAAAAATAATCATAAAATGCCAACTGGAACGAACAATTTTGTCAAATAAGTAGATGGGAAAACAAACAAAAAATAAGGGAAAATCATAATTTAAATGCGAACTTGTTTGATTATTACTATACTTGAGTTGAAATTAGGAAATATGTAAGAATCATAATCATTCCGGCAAGCTTCCGCTTTAATTCCTTTGTTTGTCTTTCCGATCTGTTTTTTTATACCATCTAATTACCGTATGTATCAACTAATTCCATTTCGTACCAAATAAGACCTTTAAAATGTAATTAAAAAATGCAACAAATATTTAACAGTTTCAGTCACTAATATTTTCGTATTCCGTTAATTTAGTTTCAAACCGAGCCCGGATTGACTAGAGAACAAGGTACATGTTGTACGTAACAAGGTACATGCTTGTTCTAAGAGGAAGAAGACATGGGACATTTATGGTACACTCTGGTGTTAGTTCAAATAACAAGAGACTTAAATTCTATTAAAGAAGATAACATGTTCAAGTATTACAAATGCAAAAGACATGCGAGATCCTTAAATAAGACTCGACACTCGGCATATTAGAATTAGAAGTTCAAACATTTAAATTAGGCTACATTCTGATGCAGACTACAATACAATGAACGAGGGGATGACGAGTTAAAGGTTTGATTCATTCACATGAGACCCTTACTAATCTCTTGGTGCATAATATCAAGTTAATAATCAACGTTGAATTGCATTAAACAGAATAAAATCAACGTTAGATTACAAGATTTGACCTACATGAGAGGGAAATGGTAACTCCATTCAATCAGCTGGCAAACCGATTTCGACTTTCTTGTTCGTCCAGGTAACGTTCTTCGATGGAGACCACTATGCTACAAGTTACAAAGGCGGAACGTTTACTAGCTCAGGGAAGCATCAGAAGCACTTCCGATGGACAATGGATGGACCGGTTTCGTCATATTCTCCCTTGGTTAAATGTTGATTTTGAGGAAACACGACTTTGGCAAGTATGGCACCTCCAATCCAAGCTGAATATTCTGTCAATCCGTCTGGCATATATTCTGGAGGCTGCAGGAGATATCAACGTTAAGTGGTAGGGCGTTCGAGAGAATATAATGGTAATATTGGAACCCTCTTCTATGTTATTATCATGGAGAATGTACATTACCTTTACTAGAGATGGACGAATAGATGATGTGGATAAGAGAGCTTCTCGCTGGAACCTATCTTCAAAGCCTGTACTTGGCAGAAAACAAATTAATACATGAGGTGCAGTAAGGAAAAAGATCCAGCCAAATGAAGAACCTGCATCAATATTCATTCCCAAGAATATCCACGCATTTTCCGGATGAAACTCATGTGCAAAATATAAGCCACAGATCTTGTTTAAAGCAAATCACATCTGCTAATGAATACACCACTGTGTCCTGAAATTCCAAACACAACGATGACACTAAAACCACAGAACATTAGTGTAGGAAGTAGGAACCTGCTACGGTGGCATTCATATTCAGATTATGCAACAAAACCTGATTATAGCATCAGTGTGGCCACAAGGCAACTATTGCAGCATTATTGGGATTGAAGGAAGCTCTCAGAATCGAAAGGTTCCACACACAACTTCTATTAGAAAATGAAGAAACCATTTTTACGTTCTTGCAAGACAAATCGAAAACCGGACAAAATGTGCATAAAATGACGAATCCTAATATTTCAAAAATGGATGAGTATCATACCAGGCATCTTAGTTATTCCACCGCAAAGTACAGTGTTTTCAAGCAGCTGACGGTGATGCTCGGACGAAACAGTTGTTATACTGCGGACAAGCTGCTCTACAATGCCATGTGCTTCTAGGCCCAAAATGGAAGGTTGGAATAAAGCTTCACCAACAGTATATCTTTCTCTTCCTATTCTTATCACCTGGCATGGCAATCAAGCATGATCGAATCTTAGGTTTAATGTCAGCAGACCAAAAAAGTTTTGCAGACATAAACAAAAGCTCCCTCGTTGGCAACCATATTCATCATCACCAAGAAAGAACTCGATGATGCAATAACTAGGATTTTTCCGTCGGGTATGAGATAATAACAAAGAAGAAAGATCTGGCACCCCAGGCAACTATTGCAGGCGTTGATGCAACTGATCAACATATCCAAATGACTTGATTAGTTTGTGTCAGAAATCTACTCAGCACAGAACACAAATGTTTCAGACACAGCTTAAAATAATAAACATGCAAACTATGATCTGGAAACAAAAGCATCAGCTGCCAGCATTTTAATCATGATCTCACAAGGTCTAGAAGTACTTCATCTCAGTCTTATATTCCTATTTTCATAATCCATCCTTCAATTCTCAAATATAAAGTGATCCATGATTTAACTCGGCGTGGATAATAAATTTTTTAGAGCTGCTCAAAAACCATGACAAATCAGGTAAGGATTTGGTAACCCAATCCATTTTCCAGCCTTCTTATACCCGAATGCATAAGGTTCAAATGATATTCATTCACAAGAAGATAGTGCAAGTAGGGAAACTACAGAAAGGCATCTATGTGTGCAGCCAGTTCAGTTCCACTCATTCCTTGGTATGTGGGAAGCTGACAGAAGCATCCATCAAATGCCATTTAACAGATAACTGGAGAAAAGGGATAACAAAC
>SOPF01027253.1:0-32195 GCA_012979155.1 Hypericum perforatum | reverse complement strand
ATTTTTTTAAAGTGTGAAACTCTTAATAATTGTGTTCGATTTATAAATTTAAAATTTTTACCACATATATTTGATTAATGCATGGTATGTACCTGTTCAATAGTCACGAGCAGCTAACAAGTGTTGGTATTACCGAAAATATATATTCGTGATCATCATTATTTGAAAAATGGTGCCCAATTTTGGGCTAGACAGAATCAATTTCGTTTGATTGACCATACTTTTTAGCTTCCAACTTTAACGTATATCCCATCCACAATTTCTTTCGACCAACGAGAGTTCGGTACACTTTATAAAATTTGGATCCACGTGTCAGACAAAGTTTTCTATCAAAATATATTTACATATTCTTTTTAAGCCGTGTAACAACAAAGAGCTTTGGAAGGTGCACAAATTAAGTGTTGTCGACTTGTGAGTCATGACAGGTGTCGTTATTATTATGTTTAAGGGAAAAAATTGATAGCCATGTTTATTTATGTTAGCTCAGGCAAAAAAATTTAGTAGAATCGAATATTTATATCTAACTCAAAATTTTAATTAGTAAATTTTTAATATTTATTAACTTATTTTTCAAATGTGAGTTTAATAATAGATATCAAATTAATCTACTTTAATATCACATTAAAATCTTTATATTAAACCCAGAATTTTAAATTGTGATAAATTGTTAACAATTATAAACTTGTACTCGCAATCAACAACTTATTTTGACTAAAAAAAGTAATAAAAGAAACTAGGAATATAGAAGATTTGTAACTCAAGCAATAATTAGTGTCTAACAAAATTTGTGACTATCTATCCGAATATATGAAGTAATCAGAATAGTTAGGACTAATCACGGTTTGATTTCAATTCATACAATCAGTGGTTTCGGCAATAAAAAACTAAACCGTGGCCAGAATTCACGTCACAATCCTGAAAGATTCCTACAAAGTTCTTGTTACGGTTTTGTATTCCTGAGAATCATACGAACTTAATTTCGATTTTTTTTGGGCTAACACATCCACACACAATTTTTAAATTAATTCGTGATCATATTCGAGTTAACTATATAAAAAAAATAAAACTAACTTAGACACAGAGAAGAGAACGATACAAGAGTGCAAATGTGAGTATCAAATTTAGTTCAAAAACAAAGTTGACATAAACGACAGAAAAATTGCAATAACAAAGACGATCCGAGACACAACCGGTCTTCCTGGTCAGCCATAAAACCATGTACGGCAATTCTAGTTCGATTCTATATATTTGAAACCGACGATTCCAGTACCCTAACGTGACGTCGCAATGCATACTTCTTCTCATTCAATATTATTGTTCTATCCCACCCCAAAAAAAAAATGAATATTATTGTTTTATCAATTAGGAAGACACGCTGCGGTTGGCGTAGAACAACGATATTCATGAAGTCTCAAAAGAAATGGGCCTGATTCCTATCGTGTTATTAGTACAATGTCCTAGTCTGGCCCAATATTGTGCATTAATCATTATTCCATCTTTTGAATATTAATCCGCTGGGTCGAATTAAAAGTAATGATAAAATATATATAACAATTATTTGGAATACAATCTATGGCGTAAGGCATTTTGGTATTCACATCACCAAATATTTTGATAACTATGACCAAATTGATCATTGGATTAAAAAGAATGTAATTATGTGGAGGGTGGCAGAAAAAAGAATTTTATGTACAGAATAAAGTTAAAACCGCCCTCCGTTTGCAATTGAAAAAATTCGCAACATAACGTCAATACAAAAAAATCATTTCTCTTCAGAACCACCTAGACAAAAATTACTACCATTTGACGCATAATGACATAAATAATCTAGAATAAGGCACTCACTAATTTATTTAAGTGATTGTGATTAAATAATAAGTTACTATAACTAGAACCTAGTTAATTGTATCGATACAAAAATATTAAAAATTGTCAGAAAAAAAGTACCAAACGAAAAACCCTTCTCCCTCCAAGAAAATAAAGCAAGGGCTTTCAGTTCAAACAAGAAATGGCTTCGCGTATGCTCCGCTCTCGCGTTTCGTCGTTAATACCGTGGGGAACGCGGAGGCTCCCTTTCCGTCGGTTCTCTACCGGCAAGGAATCTGTCGTCTCCGATCAGTCCGCCGCCGCTGGCTCGTCGAATCCGACTCCGGAGGTGGCTGCTTCCCGGAGAGGCTGGAGCTTCTTCAAGTACGCACTCGTTGGATCCCTCACCGGAGCTACTGCCTTCGCTGGCTACGCTAGCTACGGTTGGTTTATGGCTTATTAGACATTTGTCGTTTCGTTTTCCATTTTTTTTGGGATTTTTGAGCTTTTTTTATTTGAATCGCACGGGAATTTCGCAGCTTACACGTTGGACCAAGTGGAGCAGAAGGCTAAGCAACTGCGAGAATGTGCCGATTATAGATCTCCTGATGATGCTACCGCCTCCGAGGTAAATCGAATCTCTCGCAGCGAACATTTCGAGTTTTGGTTTCTGGCGTTTTCGTCCTTGTAGTTGATGTTTTGTTCGATATCGAAACTCCGGTTGAGAATGCTGGTTTTGTTTCTGGGCGAATTAGTGTAGCTGCGGTTGAGGATCACCTATTGTCACATGTTCGCCTTGAGCTTCGTAAAAGTGATACTGGTTTTATTAGCTAGATGTTGCAACCATGGATTAACATTTTTTGATCAAATCTCTTTTACAGAAGTACAAGAGTTTTCTCTACTCGACAGCAATGACCGGTACTCCGTCAAACTCCTGTGCTTCAATATCTGGTGTCTATGTTTCTCCATATGTTCTTGCGCAACTACAATAATAACGTTTGTACAAGACCCAACAATTTCTCAGCCTTGGAGCTACTAAACCCATCATAGAGCCCTGGAATATTGAACGCTGTCTTTTTCTGGATGGTGATAGTGTCAGTTAAATCAAAGTCATACTTTACATATATAGCCAACTACGAACAGAAGCCAGGAGAGAGATTAGTGTATAATTTCTGGTTAATCTACTTATCCAGAATCATTTATCTGACGTCTTTAATGTGTTGTGTTGTTGTAGCCGAGAGTTTGTTTTCTCTGGCTTGGGATGGAAATTGTTGTCATTTCAGTTTGTTGGCCTGTACTTGGCTTTCTTATGGTAATGATTATCTCTCTGCTATTTAGTTCCTGCCAAAGCAGCCGAGCTTTACTTGGATCTAAGGAGGCTAATTGAAGAACAAGTCAAAGTAGGTCCAGTTGCATCTAGTACATTTTTGGTTGAGTTCATCCTTGGTCTGCATATTGATAATGATTCGCGGTTACATTGTCTAGGATTTTACTGAGCCAACCTCTGAAAAGCTTCTCCCTGATTTGCATCCTCAAGAGCAGCATGTTTTTACACTTGTCCTGGATTTGAACGAGACATTAATATATAGTGATTGGAAGGTGAACCCTCTTCTCTGTGTAATTCTTTCAAGCTTTTAGTAATTGGTGCATGCATTTTTGTTCTGTCCCATGATACCAAACAATCATGTAGCATTAGAACACAGACAAACAGATCTTCTTCCTAGTCTTCTATGCAGTCTTTACAAAAAGGTGGCCGGGTATCTATTCGTTCACTGTTTGATTATGATGCCTGTTTTTGGTGTATGTCAAAGCGTGAACGAGGGTGGCGCACCTTCAAGAGGCCTGGAGTTGATGATTTCTTGGAGCATCTTGCAAAATTCTATGAAATTATTGTGTACTCTGACCAATTGAATATGGTACTAGATAGTTACCCCTCTATGAAGTTCCAATTTCTCGAATGCTTCTTCAAGTTTGATGTTAAACCTATCTCTTTTGCGGCTGCAGTACGTTGATCCAGTTGTTGACAGGTTGGATCCAAATCACTATATAAGATGGAGGTTATCAAGGGGTGCCACTAGGTATCAGGATGGCAAGCATTACAGAGTATATCACTGATAGCTTTCTTTGAGCAATTTTGTTTGTCCATTTCATCTATTTTGTCCATTTCATTTTGTATGGCTAAAGTTCTTGTTTGGATCTTTCCATCAGAACATTGCCTTTGCTAACTGTTCCTTTGCTGATATTCTGTGTTAGGATCTTTCAAAACTTAACCGAGATCCAGCCAAGATACTCTACGTAAGTGCTCATGCACTCGAATCCTGTCTTCAGCCAGAAAATTGTGTCCCAGTTAAGCCATTCAAGATTGAAGATAAAGGCGAGCCACCCTTGGATACTGCACTCTTGGATCTTATTCCATTTCTTGAATGTAAGTAGAATTTGTTTCCCCTCAACCTTGGATACTGCTTCATTCTTCATGCACTGCTTCCAACTAGCACGATGTTCTATTTTTTAAGGTTAAATTTTATCTTTCCTCTGTGGCAGATGTTGCACGTAACAGTCCACCTGATATCAGAAAAGTGCTCTCTTCTTACAAAACAGATGATATTGCGAAGGAGTTCATTGAGCGATCTAAAGAACACCAGAGGTATGTTCTTTCCTTTATCGCTTACTCGAATTGGTCCATCGGTCAAATCGGTGTCCCATCCCATTTCTAACTTGGCATTTCGGTTGAATGAGATAATACAGGCGCATGCAAGAACAGAGGCAGCACGGACGTCTCTGGAGGCGCTGAGGTGCGCAATTGCTACACATATATGACAGGTCTTCCATGCAGAATCGGTCCGAGCACATTTTTGTAGGAGGCGACGAGCCTACGAACCAAATCAATATGGTATAAGATTGGTAAGAGTAACATAAGAATCGTTGTTTGATTGTCTGATGAGAGGAAATATCATTCAGTTCCTTTTCATGGACCGTCGTATTTTTAGCTCCGAAATGATCATCTTCGTTTAAGAGTGTAGGATCTGTTGGGATGATCTTGTGCTCTGAACATGCAAGGACCTTCATCCATCCTGTACATATTTTCTGCTAACTGGTGCGGTTTACCTTTTTCCTTATTCGTCTTCCCATTATCTGGTGGGTAGTCTGGGTATAATATACTGTTGAATGCTTGCACTGGATGGGTAATTTCTTACCAAACAAAGTACTAGTAATCACCAACCACCACTTACGTGATCATTCGAGCTAAATCAGATTTGCGGGTACCAATTACTTCTGTATTAGTTGAACCATTGTATTCAAATATAAGATAGTATAAACAAAAATATAGTATTTGTAATTAACAACTATTTATATCAATTGACAAATGAATTTTATTTAAAAAATATCTCAAATTTGAGTCTTTGGAAACATATCGAAAATAATTGTCATTTTTCAAATATTATATTTAACTTAAATTCAAATTAGTTGATTCATATGAGTTAGGTTCCATATAGTACGCGAGAATGGCACTGTAGCTGCCATATGGCAGTTTACAAGCCAACAGACAGCAAGTAACAATCCAAATATCAGAATCCTGGGCACTTGATTGGTCCGTCTGATTCAGAAACACCAAACTAAAACTCGTCACCAAGACAACGACCCAGTCAGTAGTAGTCCCGACTTCCACGTTAAACAAGAAAGCGCATGTCCTTTTCTGTACTAAACTAACATCTCCATCGTACTACATTAAAACTCTAAAATAAATAGTTGAGAAAATATACAAAGAATCTAGTTAAGGAAATATATACTCTATCATAAATTTAAGAAATATTAGAATTTATCAGAGAAATATATAAAATGGTCATTATTTTGTTGTGACTTGTGGGTACACTAAATTTTGAATATGATTTCTGAAAATACAAAATTACAAATACTTAGTAAGCCAATAATCTGATCTTTTAATTCTGGTAAAATAGTTTAAACAAAATTAGGTGGACATCCAAAAGATAAACAAATTCTAATAAAAAATTAACGTGATTTAAATTTGATATATCTTCATTAAATTTATCAATATAATTAATTTTTTGTATTTTCAATCCTTTTTAGAAGATTTGTACCGTCGATCTAGTAATACTTTATACCATCCATAATTTTTCTAACATATCTCCTCTCTTTAATTCCATTTATTTTCGTGTAGTACAATTACAAAAGTACAAACCCCTACTATTTAGCTTAAGCTTACTATAATCTCTAAAACGCCAATCGACCCATGTCTCGTAAACTCCTCCTCGCGGCCCTCCTCCTCCTCTCCGCCGCCCACGGCGGCTCCTCCGACGAAGAAGACGCCAGCTCCGACGCCGTTGACCTGCGGTCCAAGTCGTTGATCCTGGTCAAAATCTGGTGCCTGATCATCATCTTCTTCTCGACCTTCCTCGGCGGGGTCTCCCCCTACTTCCTCAAATGGAACGAAGGTTTCCTGGTGCTCGGGACCCAGTTCGCCGGCGGCGTCTTCCTCGGGACGGCGATGATGCACTTCCTTAGCGACGCCAACGAGACGTTCGGGGACTTGACAACCAAGGAGTACCCTTTCGCCTTCATGTTGGCCTGCGCTGGGTACTTGATGACGATGCTCGCCGATTGCGTGATTTCCCATGTGTACCGGCGGAGGGAGAGCGGCCATGGAGGTGATGCGAATGGTGACCCGGAAGCAGGTATATTCTAATATGGTATCAGAACCGATGAATTCATTAACTTGTCTTAATTTTGGAATGAATCATGTAGATTATAATATATTATCTTAATCATCATGTTACTTGTTATCCTCGACCACCACGTGGGTCTCAATCTATTAACTCATTGTCGGGTTTTGGCTTTTTTTTTAACTAACCAAAGTTGCTCCAAGTTTGTGGGGAAAAGAGGTTTAAATTGTACTAAAATTCAGTGATTATATTAGATGTATGATTCTTTAGCTTCATCAACAGGAACTGTTGTTGGGAGAAAAGCAAGTAATAACGGCACCTCTCACCTACATAACCATGGTGCACATCCGGACTCGTCCTCGCTGGCCACAGTCAGCTCATTCGGTGACAGCATTCTCCTGATAGTAGCCCTGTGTTTCCACTCGGTCTTCGAAGGCATAGCCATCGGGGTTGCGGAGACGAAAGTCGATGCCTGGAAGGCCTTATGGACCATCTCACTGCACAAGATATTTGCCGCCGTCGCGATGGGGATAGCCCTTCTCCGGATGATCCCCAACCGGCCTTTGTTATCGTGCGCTGCCTATGCCTTTGCGTTTGCCATCTCGAGCCCTATTGGTGTTGCGATAGGCATCGTGATAGACGCCACGACACAGGGTGTAGTGGCAGATTGGATCTTTGCGATATCGATGGGGCTGGCTTGCGGCATCTTCATATATGTGTCGATAAACCATCTCCTGGCCAAGGGCTATGCCCCTCAAGTGAGTGTCAAGGTTGACACATCTATGTATAGGTTCTTGGCTGTGGTTTTGGGCGTTGGGGTCATTGCTGTTGTTATGATATGGGACACCTAGGAGATAAAGAATTATAGACTACGAGTTACTGATCTAGTTGTTTGCCCTCATCACAGTTAGCTGCAGACAAATTGTTATTATTGCTTTTGAATGGAACACAATTGTTTTAAGACAGAATGGATGCAGCATTGCTGCAAAAGTTCATAATCTGATTCATGTAAAGTCGCTTCTCTGAGTAATTCAGATGTCGACGTGAAGAAATTTCTCAAGGCAAAAACTGACGACAATCGGCCCAGTCAAATCTCCAATAGCACAACCTGCACAAGTGACATACATTAGAAGGGGCAAACCGAAAGCGTAGGAGAGACATCAGTTGGTTATACTATTTGGCATCCGAGAGAGAGGAGATGCATAGGAGAGTTTACCTATCCATTGACCCAATGAAGGGCGAATTAGAGCAGCACCTATTCCTGCCCCAACAGAAGCAAACACTAGCGATGAGCCGCACCTGATGGTGACACTGGTGACTTTCTTTCCAAGCACTTTAACCTGTTCCGATTTGTTGGCCCCGTTTGTTTCTTCTTCCGATTTTGCCAACCGTGAGAAGAACCTATAAATTTCAATGCCCACTTGGACGATCCATGAGGCTGCAACTCCTAGAGAGTGACCTGTTATACAAGGAGACATGAATCAAACTTTGTTGTGTTCTAACAACGAAAGAGCTCACTATCTTTGGAAAAGAAAAGAGCACAAATGTTAAGACTTTAACCTCGAAATGTTGTTCTGCTCACACGGAGGATATACACTTTAGTAGGTAGCCCTCTTCCAGCCTTCCGAACAGCCGACTTTGGAACATCTGAGTATAATACAGAGAATAAAAACTAGGATAACCAAATTGACCGCAGTAAGCATCATTGCCATTACACTAGTACGAGGAACAATATGTCTTTCATTTTATCAATGTAACTAATAATTTTATATGTATTATACCAACAACAACTCAGTACAGGAGAAAGTACCTTTAAGAAGTTTCCAAGCCATCCGTTGCGACACATAATGGATCGAAAGTCTTTCCAGTACTCTTCTTGTTGTAACCACTGTAGTCTGAGATAAGATGCAACAAACGACACCGTATTTTTTTAGTTACTCCACAAACCATATCAATCTAGCAACACATACAGCCAGCTGAATGTGGTAATAAAAAATCAAATCATTTAATTTTAGGCAGCAAATGGAGCATGTGACAAGTAAATATTTTTAGGTGAAATAAAGCCTGAACATGTGACCAAAACAGTACTTTAAGTGTCATTAGACAAAGACTTTCTAAGAAAAACTCACAAACAGTATTCAATCAATTGACGCATCCGTCACAAATGAGAATAATTACTTTTAAATGATTAATTCCCCATCTTAATCAAATTCAATCATAAAGAACTATACAAAGGACTGAGGACATAATTCTGTACACTCATTCAAAGACAGAATGTGGACTTTCCGGACAGAAAAAAATGAATTACCTCCCGAGCAATTTGCTTTACTGACTTTTTGAATGGAACAACCAGATCTACACGATCATCTACATCTTCTAGGTTTTCCTGTAAGAAGTCGTCATCATTTTCTTCTCTGATTATTCTAGGCTCCAGAAGAGGCAGATAGAACATCAAGAATGACCTCACGGACGTCATGGCTAGTTGCCTCCATTCAAAAGCCGAAAACAGAGGTTTGGGCTCAAAGTAGTACGCCTTGGTAGTTTGCTTGGCTTTATCTTGCTCAAAAAAGTTTCCAGCCACTCTCTGTATATTACCAACGTAGTCACTTGGCAACACAAAGCCAGCATCATCACAATACGCAACCGGAAATTTGGGAGAGCTACAAAACAGATCACAGAGTTAACACATCACAACATAAAACATTAAATGAGAATCACATCACGTGATTCCGGAGCTGGAAGTAAAACAATGACATAGTAAAACGAAAGTTGCTAACGGGTCAGAAGCATATGGGATAGAGACATAAACTTCTGCATTCATAACATCTTCAAACAAAAGAAGACTAAAGAAGTCACATCACGCTGAAGTCTATCGGACAGAATAAGCGAACAAGTCCGGCAAAAAGTGAACTATAGGAAACGAATTCAGCCTCGGTTTCGTTTAAACTCCAAACAGGCAACAACACAACAAATTCAATGACTAGGAGATGCTAAAAACTAGCCAAAACCCCTGCCTATCTCGAAACCACGACAATTGTTAATCCAATCCCAAGCCAACCCATTACTCGAATACTTCACTCGAACCCAAATAAACCCTACAATCACACAGTACACTGAATTCCTGCAACTTGGGAATTCATATACAAGCCCTGATAACATAAAGATGGAAACTTTACAACACAAAGACACTAAAAATCACGACTTTATCCGCGAGAGAGAGAGAGAGAGAGTACCCGAAGAGAAACTTGGAGGCGAAGGGGGTGGATGCGGCGGCGGCGGCGGAGGCGGCGACCACGGCAGTGGAGGCCGAGAACTGGGGCGACGAAAAGCTGCGGTTCTTCCGAAGCAGATCCATCACTATAGCTATACCCGCCATTGTGTTTATTATTTTTAAATTATAATTTTCAGCTCTTCGAGAAAAACCAATCGAAACCCAGATCAATCAATAAACTCTTGCTAGTTCACAGGGGGAGCAGAGGATGAGCTAGAATGGACAAGGGCGAGGCAAAGTCCCGACCTTAAAGAGATTTTTTTTTTTTTGTCTTTTTTTGTTGTTGTTGTGTTTTAATACTTGTGTTGTGTCCCTTTCTCCTAAGTCGGAAATAATTGCAGAATTGACTAAATAAAAGAATCAGTTTTATTTATTTCCTTTATAAATTTAATTCCTTTTTCCCTAAATCATCCCATTCATATATAGGCAATCTATATATTTAAGGCAACTTGAATCAAAATCAACTATAACGAATTCTGGTCATTGAAATTTTGAGATACATTGATCTGGGCACTTACTGATTTTATTTATATTAATGTTAATGCTAAGTAACTTTTCTACTCACCTAATTACCTTTTCGTTTTCCATTGTTTGTCAGATTTGCAGTAAAGAAGCTTATATTGGACTGCTCTAGATTACATTATGATTTCTAATAAATTTAAACTGATAAAAATCTCTATCCTGAGTTGAGTCCAAAAAACTTAACAATTTTTTTTATCATTATAACTGATTTTTTTCATAAAAATTTAGTGATAAAATTTAATCCCTATTTTATCATACAATAATATTTTTTTTAAATAAAAACATATATTTTTACGTACTTTACGAATTTGAAAAACAATGTAAGATATTATTTTGTGTTAAATTTTCTTATTTTTTAAAATTTGCATCATCATTTATGTTCTCCATAGTTTTCAAATAGTTCTTGTGATTGTCAACTTATTATGAAAAAATATTTCAATTTAATATCACATTTGAATAATGTTATTAGATAGTTTTTATTTGCATATTTATTATTCAAAATTTCAATTTTAATATTTTTAGAGAAAAAAATATAAAATATTCTTATATGATAATCTCTTTAAATTGATATTTTTATTTTATGTAATAATTTTTTCAATTAATATTTTTCTCTGATCGCATCAATATCAAAAAGGATTCAACTAGAAAAAAATTATTGAGGAAACTTAATTAGACGTTATAATCGGCTTTTAAGTTACTTCGACTCCACGTTTTCATGAAGGAGGTTGACACTATATTACCTTAATTGCATAATCTTTTTTGAACGAGGTAAGACACTTGAATGGTAGTAAAATTATGGCAATAAATATTTAACATTAGTATGTTATCAAAAGTCCGGGCTCATGATCATGTTGATTTTTTATTAGTTTTTTGTCCGTTGATCCAGATTAACGGTTAGATATATAACAAATACTTTGATTAATGCTAAATAACTTTTATGCTCACCGAGACTAAACCCTTTGTTCCGAATGTACTGTCATTTGAGTAAATTCGATAAATGAATATGTAACCAGTCCAAGAAACCTTCTTAGATCAATCACTAGTCTAATGAAATAGATATAAACACTCCAATGTTAGATAGATTGGTGTAGTAGTGGCGCCGAAAGCCTACGCAACCTAATGTTGAGCCAAGGACAAGGCTCAACTGAGCAATCAACTCGCTAGCACAAAGGCACCTAAGTTGAGGCTGTACTTTGTACTTTGTAGTCTGCAGTATACATTGCAGGTGAAAGGGTAGTGCTTCCATTGATCAAAAACCTATATCCAGTACCAACAGGACCAGTTGCAAGCAAAATGCGACAGGGATGGAGTCCATTTTATACAATTGAAGGATCGGCAACAAGGCCGAAATAGCGATGAACAAAATGTAGTGAGGTTAGCACTCTATCTATCAAGAACTCACTCAGGTGCCGACCTCAGGCCCGCGGGTCACTATCGGAGCACCATATGAATACCTCCATTGATCACATGCTGTACACTTGTCCAGCTTCATACTGTTCTCCAATGTGCAAAATTTGCATGGCCACGTCTGGTTCTTGGCGTCATTGTCTAGGGGCCTTTCTGTGCAACAAATGGCGCATAAAGGGGCCAGGGGCTGCAGAATTTTGGCGAGATTGAAGCAGTGTCAAATATGTAAAGATAATAGTTTGGAGAGTAGCACGCAAAGGATGATCTGACTTGTAAATTTTACACAACCAACATATCATGTCACTGTATGATAATTGACATGGCAAAAGAAGATCAACATGGTAGCCCTGCATATAAAGAGAGTCGCATTAACATGAACCACTTACCGGATTAAAAAATGTGCACATTCTGCACTCCCACACGGTAGAATCATCAGTATTATGCAGTGTGTATTGGCGATGAATGGAACTAGAAGATGAAGCTACGGAATCAATGTGTATGACTTCAGGATCAGATGATGTGCTCTCACGTGATTTACGGTCTCTTTTAGAACTGGTCCCATGACCAACCACGGTGGATGTTGATGTACTGCGACACTTGTGTAGGACACCAGATTCTAAGTTACTATCAGAAGATGGCGCTGACAAGGAGTTTAGCAATTCCCTACTTCTCTTCCGATCATTACTCGGTCTTGGCCCACCAACAGATTTATCTCTGAATTCAACATTTTCTGCAACATTGGGATCGTTTTCCTCATCG
Source organism: Hypericum perforatum (assembly GCA_012979155.1). Taxonomy (NCBI): domain Eukaryota; kingdom Viridiplantae; phylum Streptophyta; class Magnoliopsida; order Malpighiales; family Hypericaceae; genus Hypericum; species Hypericum perforatum. Next base: position 19,751 of record SOPF01027253.1, on the reverse strand, counting down.
TCCAATTCTGCAGCAGACTGAGAACCACACCAAATCTCATCCTGTAATCTCCTTTCCGCAGCCATGGCAGCTGCTTGAATTGGAGAAAGTGACGCCATGATGCTGCTATCTCCACCTACTCGGTTAGGCCCAGAAGGAAGAATAGATCCCAAAGTTGCTCGTTTTTGTGCAGCAGCAAGGGAGATTTGGCGAAGAGATGAAATTGGAGGTTGACGGGAAAAGCCACCCAAGCGCCTCCCTGGCATATCAAACCCGTCTCCGCTGCCACTTATTCCCTTTGATATCAGTTCCTCGCATTCCTGTCACAAGAATGATACATCACAAATGAATCTCGCTCCATGATTCAGCAATCTCTCACCCAAAAGGTTGCACATTTGCCACACTGCTTGACCAGTGAGAAAATAGCCTAACTCGTGCCTCCGTCATTGTGATCAAACTATCTTGATAAAAACTATTTCTATACCGATATCCTTAATCAGTAAGATTTAACAGAAAGTACAAAATACAACCAACCAATAACCAAAACTTTTCGTCAAAAGAAAAGACACGAAGGAGAAAACTGGCAGACCTTTCTGAGCTCATCCCATAACTTGTAGAAGCTGGCATTATGAGGACCATGAGCATTGTGGCAAAGCTCATGAAGCATAGTATCCAGCACCTGATCATAGGGTATGAAATCCTGGTCCCTGTTCACCCGACGCAGCCTCAGCTTCACATGTACCCCTCCTCCTACATTCAACCCCAGAAGTCTCGGATTGTTTGGGCTGCAACATAAAACCCAATCACACACAAACACAAACAGAGAGAGAGAGAGAGAGAGAGAGAGAGAGAGAGCAGTACGCTTCTCATTGCTCTGCCTCTTTTCTCCATCATTCCGACACAAAAGCTCCCATCTTTTCACTCAAATTAACAATTTCAACACCAGCAGAATAATGGGTCTGTTCCAAGTTCCACAAAACCCAAACTTTAAAAAGCTTCCACCTTTTTGGTCAAGACCAAGACTTCAACACCAACAGAACAATGGGTCTCCTCCAAATTCCACACACAAAAAAATTCCCAATTTGGAGAATTGGGGTTATCCTTACCAGAACTCGGAGAGAAGCTTAACCCGCCAATTGTGTCTCCGCATGATGGGCTGGACTTGCTTGGCGATTCTATCGAGCATCTTCTGGGCATAATCGGACGCCGGCTTCCTCTTTAGGGCTCTCACTTCCCATACCTTGTTCAAATCCCCAACCACATTCATCCTCCTCCTCCTCCTATGGCGATATAAAAATGGAAGAAAGTGTATTAGAAAAGGGTTTCCTTGTTAATTATCTCCCTCCTCCCCTTCTTCCCCACTCCTCCTCTCATCAACCCTTTGATTTTTAAATTTAGAATGTTTCGGTTTCGGATCATTTTTTAGGCTCCGGGTTGGCGGGATGAGCACAATTCTTTGAAGCCCAATGTTGATGTTAGCAATTGGTTGCCCACTTTCCAAGCCCAATAGAGGAATGCAAGAGAAAAGCCCATCCCATAAAGACTTTTTTAGTTTTTTTGGGCTCGGATTCTATTCCGACATTGTTTTCATAATATTTTTTACATTCGTAAGGATAAATTTAAAATATTTTTTGCACCCTTCTTTTCCATAAGAAAATGGTAAAGAAGTATCACGTGTTATTACAAGAGGATTTTTCCCGAGAGGATTGAGAAGGACGCACCTCTCGAGTACCAATTATCGTAACCATGGTAAATACTGTGCAACCAGAGGTGGAGTTAATAATTGTTGAAATCATATAAGTAAGAAGTCCACCTCAAGTTGAATGCTCTCTTAGTGATATTCTTTTACGTTTATATAAAACTTAAATTTTTTTAGGATTTCTAACTCGAGTATTGTCGGATTTATTTTTAGGAAAATGTGTTCCAGAAGTAGGGAGGGCCCATTGAGACATTAACAGGCCTGCCTGAAGCCTCACAAAAACTCCAAAATGGACCCAATCCACCCATTTATGCATTTCCCCAAAGCCAGCCCTTTTAGTATTCTACTGTATAATCATTAATTCACCTCCCTCCTTCCTTCCCTACCAACCTGCCTCCCTCTCTCCTCCCCACTTTCTCTCTCTAGAATCACCACCAGCCCCACCCACCCTCCACCTTAACCTCTGAAACTGCCCAAAAGCCCAAGACCATTCTTGTAAAGCTCCAAGCTTCCCTCCCACTCATTCTTACAAGACCAAGAACCGGCTCTTCTCGCCTCCTCCTCTCTTGAAGTTTCCTCTTCAGACAAAAAAAAAACCCTTGTCCCGGTGCCTCCTTAGGAAGGATAAAACGGTGTAAAGGCAGCGTCTTGGCGGGTGCCCATGTTTTCTTTTTGATGATTCTGTTGGTTAACTGTGTAAAGACGGCAACTTGGCTGGCCCCGGCCCTTTCAAGCCTTGGTTTCACTCTCTTCGGGCTGGCCGCTGATCTGGTGTTGGATCTTCAAAGCTTGGATTTTTCGGTCTTCTTGTCGGTTTTCTCTAGTACCCATTTCTTGTTTGGCCCTTTTCTTTAGGAGTTTGATAGGTTTTCCAAGGGTTTGTTTAGGGTCTGAACGGGTTATAGGTTTTGCTCGGTTAGGGCTTTTTTCCTTTGCTGCCGGGGACCCTTTCGAGTTCGGAGGCTGCCCGTTAAGGCCGCCTAGTGGAAAGAGGGACACTTTTGGTGGGCGGTTTTTATTAGGGTTTCTGATCTGGCAGCCATTCCTCTTGGCTCCGTGGAGAGAAAGTCATAGGGAGTGGCTAGGGTTTGTTTCCTGGTGAAGTGGGTAGCTGCCTTAGTGGGTATGTTGATCAAGGTCTCTTAGGTGGTTCTAGTAATTGAAAGCCCCGACTTCTTGGTGCTTTGTGTTGAAATGACGGGAAACAGCAACTCTTTTGTGGAATGGAAAGAGGAGTTCGTCTCGCAGGAGCGGGGACACCGGGTAGTGCATTATTTTCTGAAGGATTCTACTGGGGAGTCGATCCTTGCGGTTGTAGGTACAGAGAGGAGTGTCAGGCACATGTTCTATGTGGTCGCTGAGGAGTTTGTTCGGGCTTATGGCGCAGAAAATGCTATCCACGCTGGATTTAAATGGAGATCGAGAAGGGAGGTCGTTGATTGGCTCTGTTCGATGTTGTCAAAGCAGCATAGACAGGGTGATTGGTCAAGTATGTATATCTGCTTCAAGATTTTGCTTCCCATATTTAACCTATCTTTTGCTTTGATGTTTTGCTTATGCATACGTGTTACTTCTTAAGACGTATCTTAATAGGAGAGTGCCTTATTGACTGATTTTAGCTCGGTAAATGGGGTGCTGTCAGTGCATTTATTTTGATGCCAAAATTTTGCACCTCTATGAGTTCTTTATCACTTCTTGGTCCATCTTTCAATCCTTTACTTGATGTCCACCTGTTATTGAGCTGTTTTTCCCCAAAAAAATGTGTCCCTCTCCTTAATGGCTTAACCGTTTGCTCTGTTTTGTCCTCTATTTTGTGTTAACTAGGTTGTTATCTGTGCATTTACTTTGATACCAAATTTGGGCACCTTTTATGAGTTCTCATTTTGGTTTTGCTTATTGGTCCATCTTTCAACTAAATAAACTAGATGTCCACCCTTCTTATTGAGCTGTTTTTGAGGATGTAGTTAATGAGAATGCAACTTTCTGTAACAATTGAATGCAATTCCAAAAATATCGGTTAACTAAATGCACTTGATTTGTCCTCCTTTACTTGGCAAATGGAGTTTTTACCTGTGCATTTACTGTGATGCCAAATTTGGGCAGCTTTATTAGTTCTTATTCTGGTCACGCTTCTTTGTCCATCTTTCGACACTAAATGTCCGTCCACTTATTGGACAGTTTTTCCAAATGTAGTTAACGAGAACGCAACCTGTCGTTAGAGTTGAATGCAATTCTGAAACATTCCCTGCCCCTCTCATTAACTAAATGCACCTGTTCGTCCTCCTTGACTAGGTAAATGGTGGCATCATCAGTACATTTACTCTGCCACCAAATTTATGCACCTCTATGAGTTCGTATTCTAGTTTGCTTCTTGGTCCACATTTCAATCCTTAACTAGATGTCCACCCGCTTATTGAGCCGTTTCTCAGGACGTAGTAAATGAGAACACAATTTTTCATAAGAATAAAAAAATCTTAAAAAAATTCATGTCCCTTTCCTTAACTTTGCACCCGTTCCATCACCCACCACTCCTCTAACTCACCAAACACCGCCGCCCTATTGCTCCCTTCCCTATCTATTCCTGCCCTCCACAAATTATTTCCTCTGAGGGCCATTTTAGTGCCTGAATCAAACCAGCTTGCCTCCCACTCCAAGCTCTGTTTCCAATTCCTACTGCAGCTTGCTTCCGCCATCTCCCAGCCTGAGATCCCTGTTACTACTGTTAGTCATCCTTGACTCTCCAGGCTCTCTCGCACTGTTAACCTCCCAAGGAAGTTTCTTAAAGGAAGCCATCGTCTCCCAATCTTCTCTACTGGAAATCCTTTCCTCCTTGAGAAACAACGGGAGAGCAGAAGCTGTGTAATCACTGGAACCTCATTGTACCGATGTCTGGGTTGTTCAAAAATGCTGGCTGGCTGCTTGTGGAGGGGGAGGAGGAGCCCTGGTTGATGTTCTTCAGGGGAAGGGGGAGAATAGGAGAGGAATTTGCTTCTCTTGGTAAGAGGGATGATCTGAAGAATATACTTTTGCATGTAAAATGAGAAAAGGGAGGGGGCATGGTTTACTTATTCAATTCGAATTGAAATTCACAACTTTACTCCTCCTAGATGCACCTGCTTCTGACATTCGGTCCAAAACTTTTGTGTCCCCCGTGTTTCATTAAATCTCTTGCTTTATCCGGAGCTTTCTTTTCTGGTGAGTTGAAATTGAAAATAGTGTTGTAATGAACACAAAGGGAGGTTTGAGTTACCTATCATGGATATGAGCTTATTGTAGCATATGTTTTGGTTACTGTCTCAGTTCTCTTTGGCGAGACTCTAAGGGGAACTTTGAGTTTCTTTTTTTAAACAGAAAAAAGGATCTGGATACAACATTATACTACTAACAAAATTATAATGCCCATGAACATTCTGTCTGAATATTTTTCTGTTGATATCCATAGTTGGGATAAGATTGTCTGAAGTAAAGCATTTTTATTCTCTGTCTGCACTTTTAAGTGTGACTTGTCTGATTGCAGAATCACCGAAGCGTGACTGGGCTCAAGCTGTGGAATCTTTAGATGGTCACGTCAACGAGCATGGTACTCATCATGCACAGGTAGTATAATGTGTTCTGCTGTTTGTGCCTTCCTTTGATGACGTATGTAACTTGTTTCCTGATTATGTTTTGTCATGCATTGCAGAACCACCTTCACAGGAACTTGCTTGGACAAACTTCAGACATTGTATGGTCAGGCGACGCTTGGACTTGTGGGAAGCAGTTAAAGCATTACCCTGCATTTAGCCGAAATGGAACAAACATAGCGGTATGTATTTACTCTTAATGGTGAAGAACAGTGTGAAGTTCTATTTGGGATGAACTAGATTGCACCTTCCCCTAAAGTGGTAGCCAAAGAATATAGCATCAAATTACTGCCTGAAAAAATAGAATTCCTGTCTATTTGTAATTAGTCTTACCTTTTTTGAGAGAGTATGCCACATGCCAATAAGCTGTATTTAAGACTCTTGATATTTTGGAGTCTCTTCGGTGGTGTTGTATGTTTCTAGAATCATATGGTAACTGTGGTACCACTCTCGTCTGTGGACTTGGGCAGCTCTTGAAGTCCTTGGTAGAGAAACGATACTTGTTCAGATGTAGGTAGGTGTAGCATCAAGGATAGGTTTCAAGAAGCTTTTAGGTGCGGTCTTTGTTTTCTTAAAGCACTAAGAAACTCATTTACATCTAAAACTAGCATTTGAGTCTACTTTAAATGATTCTGACTGATTATCTTTGCTCATCTTGCTTGTCACGCAGATACAATCCTTTGTTTTTGTCATGGCCAAAGGCCAAAATCATTACCTTGCTTATTTGGAAGACATGTATGAAGATAAGCGGGGCCAGAAAAAAGTCAAAGTGAGGTGGTTTCACCATGACCAAGAAGTTAAGGGCGTCGTTCCTCTGAGAAATTCACACCCGAAAGAAGTTTTCATAACGCCCTACTCACAAGTGATCAGCGCAGAGTGCGTTGATGGTCCCGCCACTGTCTTAACTCGTGAACATTTTGAGGATTGTGCTGCTGCTCTTCCAAGTTCTTTATTAAGCAAAGTGCACATGTGCTTTAGGCAATTCAGGAGCAACAAGATAAAGCCCTTTGACTTGACCAAATTGCGTGGCTATTTCGACCAGCCCGTTCTTTGCTATCTGAACTCCAATCCACTTCCAGGAGCTGACACCTTGCTCTATGGAGCCAAAGAGGAAAATGAAGAGTACAGTCAAGGTAAGAATAGAAAACTAGGATCTAAGAAACCCAGAAACAGCGGGAATTATTAGCTGTAAGTCTTCATATTCTAACTAGAGATATTGTTTGTCAGGTAAGAGACTGCTCCCCCTCAAACAGCGGCAGAAACCATTTCTCCAAGTTGATGAGAAGATTGAGTTGTTATGCCAAGATAGTGGTATACGTGGTTGCTGGTTCCGGTGTACAGTCTTACAGGTGTCGCGAAAGCAGATTAAGGTTCAGTATGATGATGTGCAGGATGAAGACGAATATGGCAATCTGGAGGTACCGTCCTTGAAATTGCATTTATGATCTTCTATTGAACTTTGGAAAGTGTCTCTAAATTAAATTATTTCTTCCCAGCTGGGTATTTCTGAATAAGAATAATCAATGCTATCTGTTTTATAGGAATGGGTCCCAGCGTTCAGAATAGCAGAGTCTGATAAACTGGGTATAAGGTGTTCTGGACGCCAAACAATTCGACCTCCTCTGCCTCTGCAAGACCCAGCAGACCTTGCCCTTGATGTCGGATCCGCAGTTGATGCATGGTGGAGTGACGGCTGGTGGGAAGGTGTTGTAACTGGAACTCCCAATAGTTCGGAGGATACACTGCCTATATACTTTCCTGGTATGCTTATCTACCTCGGGTTAAAAACTGTTTCTGTGATTCGTATTCCTTATATGTTACAATTGCTGCTGCAGGTGAGAAATTCTTTTTGAACGTAAATAAAAAGGATTTACGAGTTTCAAGAGATTGGGTAGGGGGCCAATGGATTGAAATAGAGCGTAAACCAGGTATATTATCTGCCATATCAGAACAAGCAATCCCAGATGCCAAAAAGTCTGTGTCCTCTAAGGTAGATGTAAAATCTGGTTGCTTGGACAAGATAGCTGTTGATGTTCCTGAAAATACTAAATTAGGCAACATTCCGGAGGAAGAACCTGATACTGTCATGGAAGAATTGGCTAGTTATGACTGTGTTATGGAAGAGGCGGATGTTGTTGTCGACGGGAAGCCTCCATCTGGTGATCCAGCTTCGGGGTGTAGCAATAACACGGATTCATGTGATAATAGCGGAAATGGAATTCAGCTCGAGCATGAAAATGTGGCTGATGTCCATGTAGAATCCGACTGCAAGGACATAGAGATGGAGGTCAACGAGAGCGACCGTGGAGCTATGGAATTGATGGCAGTAATGGCATGATCTTTCAAGAGGGCGTTATGTTCTTGCAGTAATTCTCGCTTGCTGTAGGTTCTGGTTGATATGGATAGTAGTTGGGGTGGTGTTCAGTATACATTGTATATAGAACCAAGGCAAGTGCAAATTTCTCAACTTGCCTCAGGTTTAGCATTCATAGGTGTATAGGAGAGTGATGTTAGATTCTCAAATGATTCTGTTGTAACCTACTTACTGGACAAGGGTCGGAAAGTGAATCGCTTCGGCCGCACATCTCTTGTTCGTGCCTCGGGTTCTGTGGTTCTGTGCATGTAGGCTAAGCTGTACTGAATTCTGTACTAAAATCATATCCAAGGTATGTCAATTCTTTCTATATTCAAGTTTATCGTCTTTGCTTGATTTTTTGATGTGCAATAGAAAGTAATTAGCAATGCAACTCTGTCGGAATATTTCGATTCCTGAACTATGCATCTCTATTAAGCTTTATGGCACATGGAATCCCCCAATACAGTGGTTGCATGGAAAAGGATTACAAAAAATTGGCAAATGGAAGAGAATAGGATAGAGGAAGAATGGTCATCATATTCACAGTCTTAGCCACTGGTCTCCCATTATGAAAGTCTTGTTCAGGAATGGCCTTGCTTGCTCGGAAGTGAGAGCTTTCAACCACGGCACCCGGCCTCTTGGGTTGGCTCCTCTCCCACTGCACTCGTACTCGCCGAACTCAACTGTCCTGCAATTACGAGCCGGTCGTTAGGTCCCATGTGTGGGTTAACATGTTAATCAAACATGAGTTTACCTTTGCCTGTCTGGGTGGTTCCAGTCACTCCATCCTGAAGGTACTATGATGTCTGCCATGTTGCAGTAAGAGTACACTGTCCTTGAGTAGTTCCCCCAGGCTCTTCCCAGGAGGATCTTGCCGGTCCCGTTAATCATGCAGCTGACGAACGAGAAGCCTGTGTCCTCCTCCGGCGAGTCCCTGTGATGAGCTGCAATTGCCCCAGACCTCTTCGCTATGGATTGCAGGACACACTCCTGCTTCGGAGACAATGCAACAGTTACAGAACCATCTTAGGTGATCATAAAAAACAGCTTGCTCCCGACAAACTAAGGGAAGTGTTTTCTGCACTAACATGGAATAGTGATCTTGCCCTGCCGAAGATGAAGTCGACAGTCCCTTGGATATGGCATCTGTAGTAGTAATGCGAGCCCGAGTCATCTAGCAGCGTGTCCTGCGTCCCCAAGATCTTGACTCTGTAGAAGAAGGCCTTGTCCCCCGAAACTCGAAGAGCCACGGCTTGCATTCCGTAACCTCCTGCCTCTGCTACCACTGTATTCTGTCATCACCAACACCAACCTGAGTCATTCCATGGATTCTACTACTCCAGAGGAAGAAACCAGATAAGCTATTACCTGAAAGGTGACACCGGCAGCACAAAAATAATCCGACAAGACGGTGACGGATGCCGATCTGTAAGTTCCGAGTTCATTCCCGTTGCTGTCTGTATCTGATGCCTTATTATTCCAAGTTATCAAGACTTCGGATTCGTCGTCCGAGCTTCCGATGAATGAGATGTATGGTTTTGTGCTTGGCACGATTATCTTCTCCCTGCAATTTTCCATGTGTCAAATTTGACAGTTAAGAGTCTTTTGTTGGTCCAGTAACTACCCCACGTAGGTGAAAACTGTGTCCCACTAGCTCCAAAATATAGCACAACCGTCTTGTCCAAACAATAAATGAACAATAGGGTCTCGAATTCGGGCGCAATAAGGATGGTACGAAGAGCTTCGCCACCCATTAAGAGAGACAATCAAGAAGTGAAGCTAACCTATAAGTTCCAGGGAGAATGTGGATTTTGACTCTTCGAGTGTTGGATTCCGGCACCATGTCGATCGCGCCTTGAATGGTAGGAGAATCTCCGGCGCCATTCTGGTCAACGACGATCACTCTGCTTCGGTTGTAATCAGCCACTCTAGAGCTCAGCCTTGGTCTACTACTACTACTAGTGGCCTCGTCCACCATCACATCATCCCAACTTATGAATCCTTTGAGGTTATAAGATCCATCCACCTGAGACTGACCCTTTTCGAAACACAGCAGCAAGAAGATCAATGCAGAGACACAAACTGCCAGCTCCATGGTTACAGTTTCTTGTCCCTTAATCCTTGCATCGAATCTCGGTATGAACTCGAGGAGGAGAAGAGGAGGAAGGTGAAGCAACTGAAAGAGAATAAAGGGTCTCAAGCAATGTACTTAAACTGCAATAAGAATGGAGCAAAAAGACCGGTTCTTCAATGTTCTTTGCGTAGGTTGTTTTAATTTTGTAGGAGTTGAAAAGGGTGTGAGTTTTGGAGGTGGAGAGTAATAAATAAGGGGAGCGTGGTTAAAGAATTTTGGTGGGAATTGCTTGTTAAGTTCCAAAATATGACAGGCTAAAAGAGCGAGGCTTAATTGAATAATAGACAAGACTCTTGATCTTGTTCAAAGTTATTACATTTATAGGTACATATGATTGATTAATGTAGCTTGTAAGAGTTCGAATAGACTAATAATTGGTGAGTGATCCCGTTGAAGGATATCATTAGCTGTTGATGAGTATATTTTATAGTATCACTCCAATATTTGAATGGTGAAAAAATTTATTCCAACAAATATTTTATGTTGATATTTTTCCAATTATTTTAATTCAAAATTTCATAATTAAAATAAAACATGTTCATCGTTGGTTGTTGGTGGGTAGTTAAGTGGAAAGCAATAGAAAAGGTGGCGGTTTTGTGAGGTTTTTTTTTATAGTGGGTGAAACCGTAAAAGCTTTTCAAGAGGGTATTATTAATTTCCTTACTAGTTAGTAGTTAGTTCGTCTCATGAGACACGAGAGGTAATAATTACTAATTTCAGATTTTAAATTAATTCTATTTTTATATGATGTGATTATTAAGCACGAGTTTAAGGTGACTTTGTGGGGTGGGTAACGGCAAACGTCGTGGGATATTCCATAGGGAACCGGCAAACACCTCATGTAATGATGCTACATTATTCTCTTCATATTGTCAGCCACAGTACACCAACATTGCATGCACATAATATTTAATATAAAACACCAAACCTCTTATATTAACTAGTGAGATGTTGCTTTTGATTATTCTAAGGTCTATGGTTCGAGTTTAAAATACGAATGTGTTAAGATCCGATAAAGAAAAAAAACATCGTGACTACTTCTACAGTTCAGTTCTAACTTCCTTTTATATTACTGTTAAAAAATTCCAAAACTAGTTACATCATATCGAGAGCGAGAGAAGAATGAATCAAAGTTGCATCGCTAACTCCCTAGTCCATAGGCCAAACAAAATATCCAAAAAGTTCCTCATCTCCAAGATTCTTGTTATAAAGTAAAATAAAACAAGTTGGTGGTTCAGTTATAACTTGAATTAGCTCATATAAGAAGTATTTGAATATTTTTAGTTTTTGACAAAATTCCAGTGGTATACTTTATTGTTTTGAATGGAATTTTGTTCATCATATGCGAGTTCAAAACAAACTTAATTAGCTGTATTATCGAAGATCCAAATTGTTGGATTTTATAAAGACGAACCTAGTTCGTCGCAGTTGAAGTTTTAAAATTTTCACCAACACGGAATCTGATCATGACAGTATAACATAAACAAACAGTAAGATCGTTACAAAACCTTACAGTGCGTTGTAGATTGATCCTCTGCTATGGCATCCACGTAGTCTTCAATCTACGAATTCTTGACAGTTGATATTTTCGAGAACCCGCTAGGAGAATTCTTGACCGAAAATAACTAGAGAAATCTTCAACCCTAGGTTTGCTTGTGTGCTTTTTTTGTGTATCTAAACCCTAGGTCTAGAGGCATATATATAACAAATTCAATCCCTATCATAATAGGAATAGGAAACATGGTTCCATTGAAATTCAATGTCACCTTTTCCTTATGGGCTTTTGGGCCGAATCTATTATTCTTTTGACCAAGTCAACATGTCCAACATCCAATAGATTTTTCTATATATAATTATTTAATTAAATCTAACTTCATTAAATAACTATAATTCTATCTAATAGAATTACAATATTTCTCCATAGATTAAATATTCTTGATCAAATCAATATTTAATCTAATCAACTTCAGTTCATAAATTAAGACTACTGATTGTGTGACCCATAGGCCCTCACATATCGAGCGCTTAGTCAAACTAACGGTCTTGGTCGAACTCTAGATAATAGACCAGACAATCTCAATATGTGAGGTACGTTGCGAGGATAGTGCAACTACCTGTAATGTGAAGCTCATAGTGATATGGTCCCTTCATTCGCAAATACTTGATTAAGCCTTGAACATGATTAAGTGTCTATTCAAATAGCTTAACCATATTATCTTATCCTGCTAATTGATCACATTGTCACTTTTAGACACCATTCCAAAAGTGACGTGCGTTGGCCAATGACTAACGATCCAATTAGCTATGAGAAGACAAGTATTCTCTCTAAGTCTATTCGAGGAATGAATCCTATTCTTGGCTCAACTACCATGCACGTATACTTCGTGGTGTGCCTAACACATGCCATATCTACCCCGTTAGGAGTACAAGCATCGGTCATGGTTAAGATCCATCACTCCATACATGTCGTGCGTATTGACCTCAAGTCAAAAGATTATTACACTACTCCATAAATCGATATTCCCGTAGACACGTAAATAGAATACACCAAACGATTTCTCAGCTGGGTATACCAATACTCTCCAAAGTACTTGTGCATCCATCATGAAATACCTAGTATCTCGTAGTTGTGAGAACCACTACATCCTCTAAGGATATGATGCAGATCGCACACCAATCTCCATTGTTTCATCAATATCCCATTCTCGATGACCATTGACTGGGGCCATATAAGAACTATGTCCATAGTCATTTAAGATCTCACATGCTTAATGACAACACTAGTTCATGGGAACACTTATATAAATATATGCAAACAATCAAACATCATATTTAATAAGTGTATTGCCGAAATAACTGAATATGATCAAGTACAATGTCCTTAATACGATTGTCTCTAGGACATCTATACTAACACAAATACCTTGATTTTAAATTAAAATTGAATTCTTGAGTTAACGTTGTCTAGCATGACCCATTCCCTTAACAATCAAACAATTAATGTCGTGTGATGATACTCAAGAAATTTGGAGCCTCAAAGGGAATGTCATGCATTTATAGTCGGGGGAAGTACAATGAGATGGGCAACAACAATCTCTCGTCTTGCAAAGTCGCCCTTTGATATCTGTCATCACTCCCATCAAGTGATGTCCCTCAGCTTTCTTCTATACTCATTCAATTCTAAAGATGTACGTGAATCTTCGATATAAATATTTGCGAGTATGAGAATTGTTTAATCGTAATAAGAGATTTTGAGTTTTGAATTATTAATACAATAGTATTATGAGACATTCTAGTGAAATTTACTATCTTAGTGAAAGGTCAAAGTGACTGCATCCCGGCCTTTCAAGGAATTAGATACCTAAACCTATTCTCGTTGGCCAACATGAACCACTAATTAAGACCCTATTAACAACAAGGCTAGCTTTAATGGGTTCCAAAAGGATTAACTAATCAAGCTAAAGTAATCTAGCCTCCCTAGTTACGTTTAAGCTGCGGCTGTCCAGCATAATTCAGGAGAATTCCAACCAACGATTTAACTTATTTTTTCTTCTTTTCACACTATTTTAAAGCATATGATTTTATAATTAGCCAACAACCTGCCATGAAATGTGGTTCATGCTAGAAAAATATTAGACACATAATCAAATACTAAAATTAGAATTTTTATTTTAACCTAAAAAAATTTCACAATAGATATACGAACTTTTTACACTTATAAACAAATTTCTACATTAACAAAAATTATCTATTGATATTTACTTAGTTTTAATTTTTTTGATATCACATGATGTTGAAAAAAAAATTTATAGTCTTAACGTAAACTGCACTTCTAGTGCTCGAACTTCCGGAAAACAGGTGTTTGGGCCAGGAGCTCAGAACCAAGCCCGTCAAATAAGAACTTATGCAGGCCAATTGTAACCTCCCAAACACAAGCAGAAAGCAAGTATAATTTCTTGTACACACTATACAGTAATAAACCCAACTCAAAAAATAAAATGAAACCAAGTGTATAATCTAATTCCAAAGAAGTACCACCACTTCACATCTCCCAAAAAAACCAAGAACCTCCAAAGGTTTTTTTTCCGAAGGGGAATATGCATCTTCCACATTAACGAGAAATGTATCTTTAAGAAATTGTTTTCCTGTCTAGGGTTCAATAGTGACAGTGTAGGGAAGATAGTGTCTGCCGTTCAAATTTGGTTGTAACAAAATTTGCTTAGTGAAAAAACTGAAATAAAATTTTATTTCGCTTGGATATAAGTAAAAAAATTGCTTAACACCAAAAATTTATGGTAACCCTACACTAAGTATTCTGGATTGAACAGAACCTAAATAAACTTAAATAAACCAAACTAGAACACAAAATGCTAAGACTAAATTATTCTTTTCCCAAATTTTTAAACCTAAATAAACTTACAATTACTATTTATTCATTCTCTTTTTTCCTTTCTTCTTCGTGAATTCCATCTTCTCCAAGTTATAAGAACAATTCTATCCCAAAAGTAATGAACTCAGGTAATGATATGATAGAATGGAGTAAATAAATTAACTGATTAGATTTGGACCTTAATTTTGGTTTTTTATATTAGGAAATTAGTGTTTCTCTAGGTCCTTCGATTTGGGGAACTTTCAATTAAGGATTTGTGTTATAGTTTTCATCTCGTAACGATTTTGGAATTCTAGTTAGGAATAGAAGTGTAAGAAGAAAAAAGTAAGGTTCAACAATGGTATCGAGTCATGAGAAGAAAGGAACCGGGAACAGATGAAATAAAAGAAATTTTGACTTTTCTTTTTTAATCGAATTAATAATTAGGACAGTATGATAACATTTGTTTTCTTTTAAATCTAGCCTGTGACAACTTTTTTAGGCCCACGTAAAAAGATTGGACAAAAATTAAAGTATGAACATGACTAAATTAGATATTGTGCATGCCCTTTTTTTCAAACACTAAACAGGACTTTTAACCAAAAAAAACACTAAACAGGACAAAATTTAGTGTTCTTGTGCATTTCCTTTAGCCAACTTGCGATGTTTGTAGTCTTACGAACTCCATTTTGGTCTCTCTGGTTTTTTAAAGACAACTCCCTTTTGGCATTTTAGGGGAATATCTCGTTGTTTAAATAGATTTGTTTAGCTCATTTGATTCTTGTTCGAACCAGATGATGACTAATTATCATGTCCGGAACACATGATAAATAACCAAATTAAAATTGAAATTTAAAATATATATTTTCAAAAAGACGTATATAATACAAAAAAATTATTAGCAACTGTGTTTCCTCGTCAATTCCAACTCCGAAACGCGGCAACGGCTTTGAAGCCGACAAGGAGGAGCCTCTCGAGAGGAAATTTTGGGTCTTTGAAGTTGGAGAGGAAGAGGAGGAAAGGGAGGAACAAAAAGAAGACGGTCTGTATTTGTTGAAATTGTTATCTTGTTGACGAAGTGTGGCCCCCTTATTTTAATGGCGGGATGAGGAATGGTAATATTTTTCTTTCTTCCTGCTGCCCAACTTAATTACTACGCATTCGCAATCACTAGAAGACCATGGAATATAAATTATTGATGCATTCTTGTTTCCCATGACAAACTATGAAAATTTGACTTGGAATAATAGGGTCCAAACTCTATTATTATTGAATCTGTTCATGGTGTTACGTCTTTATCTTCATGTCTTTTATGCACTCATTTTTCAAAAAGTATATCTCTGTAGAAAATTTCAGATAAAAACTGAATTACGGTTAAAGTTAAAAAATATTTAGTTAAATATTCATCAGAATGATGCTCGGTAGATAAATAATTTATATTAGTATATAAGTTTGTAAGGGCTACTTTAGATAAATCGCCACCGATGAAATAGGATTGCAAGATGGACAATGCTTCAAGGGGGAATTCAAACCAAGGACAACGCTATAGTGACGCGGCGCCTCAGAGCTTGGGACTCTTTGTGTCCCATGTATGGGTGAGGACAAATCTGCAGTTGCATGGGCGATTCATTTGACATTTTCCCGGAAAATTAAATAACCTTTAAGTACCCTGTGGTTTGCCAAAAAGTTACTTTAGTATCTTGTGGTAAAGAATCCTTAATTCGAGTCATACATCACCAAATTCACATCACTTTGGTCAATGGGTAGTGCCCGGATTTCGATTCTCCACTTGTGCAAGCCACGTTTTCTTCTCTTTCCTAGTATCATGCCACATCACCAAGTCAATTGCCAAAAAATCACTTTAGTACCCTGTGGTAAAAAACTCTTCAATCGAGTCAAACCTCAGTTAATTTAAATCAATTAGGTCCACATGCATATGCCGGAATAACCGCTCCATTGATGATGATCTGGCCTAGCTCCTCCATGGCACGATAGTTACCCACTGCTCCATCACAAGTGCTCAAGAACTTAACTGAGATTTGTGAATCAAGACCCCGAACCTATAATTCACAAAGACGAGAGAAAGAGGAAGAAGAAATCGCTCGCTCACCCACCAACCAAACCCAACGATGCTGTCTCTTTTGACTCTGACATTAAAGAAGAGGCGATGACAGCGGAAACCACATCCTCCAAGCTCACCTTCATGATCCTGTCTTCTCAGCCTAGGCCCAGACCCCAAGGCAATGACGAGGAGAACAAGAACAAGTTGTTCGTTTTGGAATTCGATTTCTCGAAAATCCTAGACAACGCAGATAAGGGGAAATCCATTATCGTCCATGGACCTAATTGATAGAGATGGTTCGGGTAGCTGCCCGTGGACCTAATTGATTTAAATTGATTGAGATTTGACTCGATTAAAAATTTTTTAACCATAGAGTACTAAAGTGATTTTTCAGTAAACCATAGGGTACTTAAATATCTTTTTCCTAATTTGTAAGGAAATTTGACATGGCTTGCCACGTCGGACAAAACCGATGTTGTTTGGAGAGGCAATCTCGGGCAACTACCTGCTGACCAAAGTAATGTGAATTTGATGATGTATGACTCGAATTAAGGGTTCTTTACCACAAGGTATTAAAGTAATTTTTAGACAAACCACATGATACTTAAAGGTTCTTTTTCCTTTGTTCGAAGTGGTAAGAGATGGTTTGCTAAGATTATATACAGTAGTAAATATGTTTCTAATTATTTCTATCGTCCATTTCAGTAAATATGGAGAGTGAAGAAAAGTGTGGGGGTGGGTGAAGAAAGAAGGTGAGTGTTGTTTTCCGGCGGCAGAGAAGGAAGAGGGTTAAAAAACCCTAAGAGAGCTCCATATTTTGGGGGAGAGAGAGAGTCTCTCTATAGAGTTAGAGAGTAGGGCCGTTTTTTTTTTACCATTTTTACAATTTTATTCGAATAATTTTTGTGTTGTTAATAATTTTATATATTTTTATCTAATAATCCAATGTATGTTGTTTAAAATTTTTGTAGAATTTGTGTGACCATTAATTATTTTAAAACTCTACAAATAGTTGTCAATCTTGTTTCATTTTTTCTCATCAATTTACATTTTCTCTTCTCAACTATATATAATTCTCTTATCTTTCTTTACTCTTCTTTATCATGTAGATCTCAATGGCAAACCTAAACCAAAATCACTTTTTGGATTTACGAGACTATTATTTAAAAAAATATGTCAATCATGCTGAGTATTAACACTCTACTCCATGATAAATGCATACTATCAATAAAGAACTGGAAGTTGGTGATGAGCGTGTGAAGGACTATTTGGCCAATATGATAACATATAAAGATGATATATTCTGATATAGGTTTCACATGCAAAAACCTTTGATCTATTTTTCTTATAGTAAAATTGAGATATTATTGATAAACTCGAGCTATCAACATTGCACAAATATACTACACCTGTGATGATTCTCCCTTATGGGACATCAGTTGAAGTGGACAAATACTTTAAAATTAGTGAAACTACAATAAGGAAAGCAATCAAGAAATTTGTAGAAAGTTTCACGTCTTATTTTGGATGCAAAGTTTTTGAGAATTCAATTGAACAAGATCTAAAAAGAATACTCCAAGTAGCGGAACAACGTGAATTCTCAGGCATAATAGACAGTATTGATTGCATGCATTGGAAATAAAGAAATCTTTCAACCACATGGGCTAGAGAATATGCTGGAAGAAGTGAGACGCCAATAATTATATTAGAAACAATTGCTTCATATGGCCTATAGATATAATATATTTTCTTTGGATTACTAGGTACATGCAATAATATCAATGTATTGCAAAAGTCTTCTATGTTTTTTGATATATTGTAATGTCGGCCACCAACATGAGTTACATTATCAACGACATACATAGAAAGTTGTTGTATTATCTCATAAATGGATATATCCACAATAGGCTACCTTTATTAAGTCAATTATAAATCCATCAATCTTAAAATTTAAGATATTCGTTGAACGTCAAGAAAGATATAGAAAAAATGCAGATAGAATATTTGGAGTTTTTAACCTCGTTTAGAATATTTGGAGTTTTTAACCTCGTTTTGTATCCATTAAAATTCTATATTTTCTTTGGGATCACGAATTCATTAGAAAAATTATGATAGTATGCATCATATGACATAATATAATAATGAAGATAAATGAGCTGGGTATGACTTTTATTGTTTGAAAGAATTTATTAAGATATACTTTGCATTAGCAACAGCACAACAAATGTTGCATTTTTTACTAAACGCATCAGATCTTTATCAAATTTTATGATTGTCGACGCACAAATTCGCAATAGATAAGTCTTATCGCTCTATCAAACTTTAAGAACAGATTTGATTGAGCATATTTGACAAAAATTTGGAAGTCATAATTAATTATATAATTTGTAATTATTTATAATTATTTTTAATTTTGTAGTTAATTATGTAAATTTGAAATTATTTATAAGTATTTTATATTTCACACAATAATTATTTTTGTTAATTTAAAATTAATTTTAACATTTTAAATTTGTTCAAAATTATATTCAAGTTTGATATAATTAATTATATTTAAAAAGAAAGTAAAGCTCATGTGAAATAATGGCGAGATATTGAACGTATCAGATTTCTATCAAACTTCAAGATTGTTGATAAACAAGTTTGCAATAGAGAAGAAATATATTTAGACAAAAAATTGGTAATTGTTGTTATTTATAATTATTTAGAAATAAATTAATAAATGTTATTTTGGGTAAGGGCATTACATATCTTCTTTGAGGCAATCTCCCGATGTAATGCTGTTCTTTCGCCTCATCTGCTACCTTACTTTAAACAAAAAAAGATTTCACAGATTTTTTTTCAGATGTAGAAGTCTTATTCCGATTGATTTGGTGTTTAATTGGCTGCACTCTGGGTCTCATATATTTTTTAGCTTTCATAGTTAATGAATTAATTTAGGGCAAATTACTCTCAGGTCCCTGGTCTTTATCGAAATCTCTTATTGGGTCCCTCCTATTACATAAATGATTAATCCGTCCCTGTTTTATTCAAAAATGTTTGTCTCGGATCCCCACCGACCAAATTGGACTTTTTTTTAATTTTTTGTCATGTGAAATGACTATTTTACCCTTCACAAAATGACAAAAATAATCATATTTTTGTCATTTTGTGAAGGATAAAATAGTCATTTCACATGACAAAAAATTAAAAAAAATCCGATTTGGTCGGTGGGGACTCGAGACAAACATTTTTGAATAAAACAGGGACTTAATACTCATTTATGACAAAGGAGGGACCAAATAGGAGAATAATGTAAAGTCCAGGGACCTGAGAGTAATTTGCCCATTAATTTATAATAATTTTGTGTTTTATAAAATAATTTATTTTTATTAGTTTATAACTAATTTTAATATTTTTATATTCATTTAAAATTATAATCAAATTTAAGATATATAAACAAAATAGAAATAAGGTGGAAAAGTGGCATTAGCATGATAACGGGGCAAAATACTATTTGGCACAAGTACACTTGTCAAGTTAAAAGTTT
>SOPF01027248.1:181173-258381 GCA_012979155.1 Hypericum perforatum | reverse complement strand
TGAGGTTCTCAGATTGCTCTTGGCTCGGGTTGAGGCTCTTTTGCCGAGGTTCTTGCTGGTTCAGTTCGTGGGTTTGAAGTCTACTCCATCCTAAGCAACAATAGATCCGTAAATTTGTGTTTCTCCTGCCGAGATCACATCAACGTCTATCCCTACACAATGACCTTTCTAACCGTGCTATCTCCACTTCAGTTCCCAACTGAGGCTCAGAGGTGGAACGGGTTAAGGGCATTCACTTAACTTGTCAAACAAGACAAGTCACTTGGTGAAAAAGAAAAAGAAAAAGAAAAAGAAAAAGAAAAAAAAAATATAATATAATACTAATAATATACTAATCTTAATCCGAGTTTGTAAATCGAATTGAGTCTAAATCTCAGTCCCCGGCAAGGGCGCCAATTGTCGTTTTCATGGTTTGCGTGTGTTTCTACTAATGCCTTTACTGAAGGTTGGCTGGTTCGCTTTTCTAGGTGAACGTTCTATCGTAATTCTGCTTGATAATGGATAATTGGTCGTTTCTCGAATATTCATGGTGTGCGCCAACTTTTACCAAAATTGACCTCTGGTACACGCCAAACACACCTGGCGTGAGCTTTTTCTTTCTAAAGAACAAACTTGGCGCGTGCCAATTGTGGTTGGCGTGTGCCAAGTTGACAGCAGCAGAGTTGCAACGAATTTTCAATAAGAGTAAGTAGGGTTGTCGATTCATAGAGAATGAGGTTTTAGACCTACTCTAGGGTTTACTTACTTAACTAGGATCAGATTATAAAGTTTTTAGTTGAACTCAAGTGATCTAAAGTCTTAAACATTAAGTATCAAGAGCATAAGAACAAGAACTTAAATATTTTATAATACAAAATAGATTATCAACAACTAAAGAACTAAAAATGAGTTAAGTACCTTAAAAACCAATATAACCAAGTGATTCAGGGGGTATACAAAGCATGTGACATGGTACAAGTGTTTCAAAGGCAATTAATCTACACTTTCGCACTAGAAAGATCTAAATTGATCCTTAACCAAGCTTAGAAGATAAGATATGTTCTTTCAACCCCACCAACCAACTAATCTCAACCAAGAACCAACTATGCATATCACTCAAAGCACAATCAGCAACTAAGGAAGATTTCTCTTCTATCAAAGCTACAGATCATCAAACTAACATTTCTATCAAACCTATCTCCTTTCGGTCTCAAGATTTGACTTTGTACAATAACTTGGTGATCAAACAAGTCAAAGCATAGCATGAAGTTCGTTAATAACATGTTCCTGAACATATTGACCCCTCTAAACCGTGGCTATATACAAGGCATTAAGGCACAAAACTCAAAGCAAACTACTCACACATATTTACATCACCATAAAGCATGAACATAGATAAAGAGTAAAAAGGAAGGAGACTTATCAAGCCTCCAAGCCCCCCCTCTTCAAGTCCACGTTCTTCTATTAAAAACCAATATTTACATATGTTTTGGTGATCCACTCTCACTTTGGTTCACACTTGTGAAACCAAAAGAGCCACACAAATGAACCACACTTGTTTTTTTATACCAAAGTTAGCTAATATACTATCTAACTTAAGGAATAGTAAACTAAATATCTAATCTAACTTATCTAACAAATTGTCTAACCTAAAAATATCTCTAAACTGCCTGCCAACATTGTCCCATTGCCTTCACAAAGCCTAAGCCGCCTTAGTCATTTCTTCAATTTTGTTTGGCCAACACTCAGCTTTATTTTACTTCTATCTGTCTGGTCTAGCGTGCGCCATTTGTACCTGGCATGCACTAGCCTTCGCAATTTTGCTTCTCCGAGTGAAAATGGTCGTTTGAGTGATCTGTCGTTTGGATAACGGTCATCTGGCACGCACCATGTATGAAAAATAATAAACTCAATATGCTCCTAAAAACAAACAAACTTAATAAAAAATGATAAACTCAATATAAACACACAATGAACGAAAACTATCACTAAGACAACTAAAACATAACTAAATCAACCTAAAATACTAAGAACGATATATAAAAAGGGTACGAATAATGAGTGTTTTTGACACTCATCACCTATCCTGATCCTATTTTCGGTCAAACACGTTTAATCTTTTAGTTATTTCAGGATGTTTAAACTAAAAGAAGATGTACCTTGTTGGTATGAATAGTAATAATCAATTTACTTAAGCTTTTCACGCAATACATATATGGAGTATCACATTCAACCCTCGTTAAATATGCGACGTCCTCGTCGCGCCAGATACACACAATCCCAGAATTCCTCAGTTGTAGGTGCATTCGATACTCGAATCACACCGTACAAGCCGAAGTCATTCTTATACCAAATGTAATGCTCCGTGATTTGACCGATTAACTCCACTGTATCAACACAGTTTTTTCCAGCATGCTTTGTCCTCACTCGCACACCTTGAGAAATTTCCCAGGAGGTCACGTATTCTGATCCTACTTTCGGCCAAACATATTTAACCTTGAAATTCTTTCAGAATGTGTGTCCGAAAAGAATGTGCACCTTGTTGTTATGGATAGTAACAATCAAATCACTTAAGCTTTTCATTAGTACATATATGGGGTATCACACTCAATGTGAAAAAGCGAAAGTGTTGAACTCCACCATCTTGACTCCCCTAGCCCCGTCATTCTTAATCACGTACTAAATAACTCACTAATTAATAATATACAATCAAATAAATACTAATTAACTTTATTATCACGCTAATTTCCCGAATTCCCCTGATTACTAACTTTTACAACCTCCTAATTATAAAAAACAATCAAATAAAATCTACACAGTGTACATTTATTAACCGAAATTAAGATTCTAACAAAAGAAGTAGTAACTTTACAGTATAATTTAACTTATTATTTAACATTAAGTAATATATTAACAAGATTAATTATAAAACAATTAAATTGATAAATTTCCTAAATCCGTTGGCAATGGGCGTGGACGGATGAGTGATGGGGCTTTCGGCATGGGCAGCAGCCGGTGAAGCAAAGGTTTCACTCACTCACCGGTGAGCAGCGAGGGAAGCTCCAACAAAACCACCGATGATCGATGAGGATAGAGCGAAACGGTCGAACAAAGGACAGACAACGGGTGAGGGAGAACCAAGGGGGTGGGGATTGGTGCCACTTTTTGCTCGATGAGGGTTATTTGTGTAGACTGAAAAATCTGTGAGTTGGTCTTTATCCTCAGTTCATCATGTCACTGATTTTTTTCTGTGATTGACTAAGGTAAGGTGTATTTTCTTGTGATTCAGTCACGAATTATTTTTTCGTAATTTGATTGTTACGTATAGTTTTCTCGTGACATGGTCCAAATCACAGAAAAAGGATCCAAGTAGCAACGTGAATATTATTTTGGTAATTAAAAAATGAAGTACCATTTTAATAATTTTTGGTGTATAGTATCACTTAAAAAAAATTCTTCTCGACTATAATTGACTTGGTGTTTTTTCTTTCCATTAAATGAATTGTGAAAATAGATAATTTGTAAAACGTGCTGGTAAAGAATATTAATTTTAATACTAGAACATTCGATATGAATACTAGTATATTTATGGGTTAAACACACTTTAATATCCTAAGATACGTTAAAAGTCACTTTGTGTTTATTTTTGACAAACATTTTGTAGAATACGATAACTTTGAAAACGGAACAGATAGAGTACACACTCCTCTAGCACGTGTAAGTGTGCACACGATTCGGGTTGTTAGATCGCATGCACAATTGATCTGGACCATAGATCTAAGAAGATTTCTGAACTGTTGATCTAGAAGAACAATCTGGGACATTAATCTATCATCTATGGGATCCGACAACCCAGATTGCATTCACACCATGCAACGCCTCTGGTATGTGCACTATAACTTTTTTGGTTGAAAATTCGATAATCCGAGACCACGAGATGATTGCATTACGTGTTGGACCCAATAACATGGAAGAAGACTCGTGGACGGGATGTCGACAAGCAGCGTAGAGTCTGCAAGGAGAAGGGGCGAGCAGTGTCACTGCCATCGTCCGGAGCTGTCAACGTGCAGTCGCTTAGTACATCGGTTTATTATTGAGTCCATCATGCCATGTAATCATCACGTGATCTCCGGTTTGGGTACTTCACACTGCTAATTATTTACATGCCCGTGGTTTTGAAATTTGTTATTGGTAACGCTGTCCAAGGAATACTGACATGGCTGTGAGGTATGGTATGTACCACCAATCATGAACTCATTACAATAAAATTGTGGTGGATTATTGGATTTTGATAAGTTGGTAGCCGAACACAAGTAGTATATTGCATTCCGAATATGTGAGATAAATGAAATAGGACAGTTCACATTGTACGAGCATTATAATTGACTAATAATATGAGGACCTACATAGATAGAGTTGTCATATGTGTGTGTGTTGGTGGCATCTAGTCCGGGTGGTTTTGTAGCAGTTTACTCCCTTCCATCCAAGGATAGGCATTTTGTAAAGTATCTAACTAGGCGTTGGTTGAAGGATTCCTGATCGAATTCACTTTCTCACATTTTAATATATTGATATAATAGCATGGATTCTCTGTATCTTGGAAAAAAATGTTGAATATAGATATACACACACTTCTTGGTGGTTTAAATTGAACAGCAACATTAACTGTTTTACTATTGCCACGAACAAACAAAGCTTAGGATGTTGGTGTCTTTTGGATTTTAGGGAATAAAGAACCAAAAGACACAAGTTGTTAACAATTAAAATAAATAATTAGAAAAATAAAATAATATGAATGGATGTGTCTCTTTGAAAATATATGTGATTTTTGGACATAATCTTTCAATTGTGTACTTTGAGAAATGCTAAACATGGTCTTTCAACACCTATATAAAGGAGACTCCTCTTGCCATTTTATTCATCCCACCAACTCATTGCATAAGCATTCATTAGCAATAGTTGTTCTTCTCTCCTCCTCTCTCGAGTCCAAAAATTTTGGGTATATAAGGGTTTGCCCAAAAGTTTCGAAATACGTGTGCAACGTTCTTAGAAATGCTCAAATAGTTATTGTATCTTGGAGACGATTATCATAGCCCATAGTGCACTGAAATATACAGGGCAATCTCGTCTTATGGAGAAAGTGTCCAACACTTGCCTCGACTATAGTTTGATCCTAATCAAGTACACACCCTCCGATAACTAACAATCATAAGACGAGATTGTACTTGAAGATGGCATCAACTAGCATCGTTTGATATGATCCTCGATAGGAGAATCGCAACGGACCGTGCTACTCTTGGATGGAAAGACCACAACCCACAAATCTGAACTTTGCAAGAACCTTAGACGAACTGCAACCCAAGCAACAGAATAATTCAAGAACATTAGTCTAGGTCGAATCACGCCACAAACAAGGATGGGAGACTTGCTTGATAAGTGAAAGGTTTTCATTCTAGCTAAGCCTACGCATCAACCTAAGCAAGAAGACACAATGAGTATTGATGAGTGCTTAAAACATTCATTACTTGTGTCCTTTGTCTAGTCCGTTTTTAGTATTCTAGGTTGTTTTATTTGAGTTTTAGTTATTTTTGGCGTAGTTTTGTTTATTTCATGTTTTTAGTCGTGTATTTTATTTCTCATTATGTTTTATAGTTTTAGGAGCTAATTCGAGGAAATAGATGACGACCGAGCTAGACGAGCGGATGCATGAACGAGAGGAGAGATGCGAAGGCGAGAAGAGCAAAGCTGAGGACCTGGCGCACGCTAGAGATAGGTGGCATATACCAACGTTGCACCAAGAGCAAATAACTACAAGCAAGAACGACCAGACGCGAACGACCAAGCACCTGAGGATCTGGCGCACGCCAGGAAGAGTTGGCGCATGCCAGACCAGACAGTGACACAGCCAGCCACTTGCCTCTTTGAGTGGAAAACAGTGGAGGGGGCCATGCACTCGGGATTTTTGGCCTTCTTGTGACCTTGGCAGACCATTATGGTGTAGAGGTGGATAGTTGTTAGGATATTAAGTTAGTTTATATTTGTTTTGACTTTTGACTTTTGTTTTATGCTAATAATGAACATTAGTGTAGAATAGACAAGGGTGTGAGAGAGAGGAGAGGCAGTACGAACTTGGGCCATCTTTTCTGTGAAGAACTTGAGGAAAAGCTGAGGATCACCTTGTAAAGCTTTCTTCTCTTGTACTCTTCGTTTTGTTAATTAATGCTAAGTATGTTCATGTTTTTGATTATATTGTTCTTTGCAAGCATGTGTAAGTAGTTGATCTTTGAGTTTGGTGGCTTAAAGCCACTACTTAGTCATGGTTTAGAGGGTTAAAAACATGATGAACATGTCAAACACGAACTTATTGCCATGCTAAACTTGCTTGATCAACAAGGTTAGAAGTTAGTTTAAACTTGAAACCAAGAGGAGATAGTTTAAATGGAAAGGTTAGTTAAATAAGTTGTTGGTTCGAGTTGCTAATACTCTTACTCAGTGATTTATTGTCCTTAAAGTGATGCATATAGTTGGTTCTTTGCTGTGCTTAGTTGGTTTTTGGGGTCGAG
The DNA here is from genome assembly GCA_012979155.1 of Hypericum perforatum. Taxonomy (NCBI): domain Eukaryota; kingdom Viridiplantae; phylum Streptophyta; class Magnoliopsida; order Malpighiales; family Hypericaceae; genus Hypericum; species Hypericum perforatum. The sequence continues at coordinate 251,839 of SOPF01027248.1, read as the reverse complement.
AGAACATTTTATCATTCTAAGCATGGTAAAGAAGCAATTTAGGCCTTTCTAGCACGAGAGTGTAGTTTGGTTGATTTTGAAAAACTAGGACCATGTTATGTACTTAGTAAACCTTCTGAATTCAATGATTATTGTGGTTTTAAGTTCCCCTTGCTCATTTGTGCAATATAAGTTGTTAAGATTCTGTTTTGAAAACCAAACCTTCAAGTAACTAAATGAATTTGTTAGATTAGTAAACCAACTTAGAACGAAAGTTTCCATCAAATCATTTCATAATTTGATCTTAGACAAGTTACTAAACCAAGTTGAAGCTTTAAACTCGGTCCTTGTGGGATAATTTTCCCTTACTTACTCATTTGTGCAACTCTGCTAGAAAACCTGCTATGTTGGCGCACGCCAGAAATAGGTGGCGTACGCCAACTTGGGCCATCCGAGGCAAAAACTCTCACGCCAGAAGAGTTGGCGTACTCCAACTCTTCAAAAACGTAAAACCTGGCGCACGCCAGGCACTTTTGGCGTACGCCAGGTCATCCAGACAGACGACCTGTCGTTTAGAAAAGCAGTAGAAAACTTAAGGAAAAAAAGCAGACCCTCTTGTCTGGGAGGTATACGAACAAATTGGCGCCATTACCGAGGATCTAGTTTAAACACTCGATTTGGTGAATGAACTTGGAATAGGAAAATCTTGCTTTTATATAATTAAATAATATAATATATATAAATAGTAACAAATAAATAAAAAAAACAAAACCACAAAAAATTAGAGTTAATCTTTAGCGTTACTTGCAACACAAGTTACTTACGAGGAAAATTACGTGCATGCCCTTAACCAGGTCAACAAAAAAATTTCCGTTAGAATTTGAAGAAGACATTACTCGAGTAGAAAGGTCATTGCGCAAAGCTAAAAGAGATAAATCAAGGATGGATCAAAGACAAGAAGGACAAGGAGCTGAAGTTCAAGCTCCGAGAAGATCTTTAATGGACCATGGAAGACCGACTTATGAAGGAGAAAAAATTGGAATCCAGCAGCCAGTTATTGAAGCTAATCACTTCGAAATCAAGCCAGCAGTGATTCATATGCTTCAAGCATTGAGTCAGTTATATGGACTACCTAATGAGGACGCAAATGACCATCTTGGAAACTTTATGGAATTAGCTGATAACTTCAAGTATCAGTGAGTATCTGATGATACTGTTAAGATACGAATGTTTCCATACACGCTTAGGGATAAGGCTAAACTATGGTACAAGCAACTAAAAGATTCTCCAATAACCACTTGGGAGGAACTTGCCAATGCTTTTCTGGATAAATATTTCCATATTCAAAGACAAGCAAGCTCGTCAAAGAGATAACCAACTTTGAACAATTTGAAGGTGATTCTTTGAGTGAAACTTGGGAAAGATTTAAGGAGTTACAAAGGAGTTGCCCTCATCATGGTTTAACAAAGGAATCTTTGCTCAAAACTTTTTATTTCAGCCTTTTACCTACAACAATGGGAACTGTTGATGCTACCTCCAATAGGAATTTTCTGAGGAAGGAAAGAGATGAAGCCTTCCATATTCTGGAAGAATTGGCAGCAACAAACAGGATAGTCGCAAATGAAAGAAGAAAGCAACCAATGAGAGAGCTGAGGGAACTAACTGGGCGAAGTGAGAAGAAAGGAATGATTGAACTTGATGCTTCCTCATCATTTCAAGCTCAGCTAGATTTAATGGCAAAGCAGTTGCGAGACTTGACCGTAACCAAAGTTGATGCTGTTATTATTCAACAAAATTGTGAAGCTTGTGGTAACATTGGCCATGATATGAGTCAATGTGCCATGATAAACCAACAATTTGAGCCAATCAATTTTGTTAGTGGTCAAGGACAAGGAGGAAACCGAATGGGGAACAATCCATATTCTTCAACAAATAATCCTAGATGGAGGGAACCATCCTAACTTCTCTTGAAAAGACAGAAGCAATAATGATAGCATGACAATTGTTCCTGATAAAGGACTACCATTACGTGCACCACAACAAGGACCACAACCTAGTTTTCAACCACGTGGGTCTTTGGGAGAAAGAATGGGGGCCCTAGAGGAAAGATTTGACAAGGTAGAGAAATTCATCCAGCAAACTGAAGAATCATCAACTAACCAAAGCGAAATACTGAAAGCCTTAGCAAGTCAAGAAGCAAGGCAAAATAATTTGGAACAATTCCTTAGGGGGCAATCAACTGCCATGCGCAATATGGAAATACAACTTGGGGAAATTGCAAAGGCAAATGCCCAAAGAGCTTCAGGTTCACTCCCCAGTTCTACTAAAGAAAATCCTCGAGGTCACGTTAATGCTATCGCTTTAAGAAGCGGTAAAGAAATAGCTTCTCAAATAGTCAATGAGAGGGCTAAGGAAAGAGAAGTAGTGGAATTTAGCCAAGATAAGGTTGAAGATGTAGAGGAAGAGAAAGTTAAAGAAGTGTCGCAAGAGAAAACTTCAGAAGAAAAAGTGGTAGAGGAAGAAGAAGTTTACGTAGCATCATCACTAATGATTCTCATTCTACCTTATCCTCAGAGGGTAAAGAGAAAGTCGGGAATGGATGATAAGTTTCTCTGCTTTATGGAGAAAATGAAGGATGTACAGATTAGTGTCTCTTTCTTTGAGATGCTAGATCAAGTTCCACACTATGCAAAGTTTCTTAAGGAACTCGTGACGAAGAAGAGAAAGTGGGAAGATAAAGAGACAGTCGCCCTTACGGTAGATTATAGTTCTCTAATTTCAACAAACCTTCCTACTAAGCTTCAAGATCCTGGGAGTTTTGCGATTCCTAGTTTTATTGGTGACACTAAGTTTCCAAAGTGTTTATGTGATCTAGGAGCAAGTATCAACTTGATGCCTTTATCGACATTTCAAAAACTAGGGTTGTGTGATGTAAAGCCAACTTCTATGCTACTCCAGTTGGCAGACCAAATAATAAAGAAACCATTTGGTGTGGTTGAGGATGTCCTGGTAAAGATCGACAAGTTCATCTTTCCAGTTGACTTCGTGGTTCTGGATTTTTCTGAAGACAAGAATTGTCCAATAATTTTTGGCAGACACTTCCTCAACACTGCATACGCATTGGTTGATGTTCATAATGGTAAATTGGTTCTCCGAATAGGAGAGGAGAAAGTTGAGTTTAAAATGAATAATGTTATGCGTCATCCTCTTGATGAAGGGATGTGCATGAAGATTAATATTGTGGAAGATTATATCCTAGAATTTTGTAAGGAAAATATTTCTAAGATAGAGGATATAGAAGAAGAACAACAAGAAGAAGAAGAATATGTGGAAAAAGTGAAGGAGGAAATTGATAAGGACGGTCTACTTAAGGAACTGGAGTTGCATTTAAAGTACATAACTCCACCCTTAATTGTGAAAGCTCCATCCTTGGAGTTGAAAGAACTACCCTCGCATCTAAGGTATGCGTTCTTAATAGATGGAGGGAGGTTACCAATTATAATCTCGAACAAGCTTTCCAAGGATGAAGAGGATAAAGTGCTCGCAATTGTGCACAAAAGGATTAAGGCAATTGCTTGGCAAATCTCCGATATCAAGGGGATAAGCCCAAAAATTGTGATACACCATATTCACATGGAGGATGGAGCAAGGCCGAGGGTAGACCAACAAGAGAGACTTAATCCAAACATGAAGGAGGTTGTAAAGAAGGAGGTGATCAAGCTTCTAGAAGCCGGAATTATCTATCCAATTTCGGATAGTGAGTGGGTGAGTCCAATTCATTGTGTCCCCAAGAAAGGGAGAATGATAGTAGTAATCAATAATGAGGGGGAACTCATTCCAACACGTACTGTGACCGATTGGAGGGTGTGTGTTGACTACAGAAAATTGAATGAGGCCACACAGAAGGATCACTTCCCTTTGTCATTCATTGATCAAATGTTAGAAAGAATAGCGGGGTATCCTTACTATTGCTTTTTGGATGGGTACTCAGGGTACAACCAAATAGCGATATATCCTAGAGATCAAGAGAAGACATCTTTCACCTGTCCCTTTGGTATTTTTGCTTATCGCAGAATGCCTTTTAGATTAAGTTATGCACTAGCAACATTCCAACGTTGTATGGAAACCATCTTTTGGGAGATGAACGAGAAGATTATGGAAATTTTTATGGATGACTTCTCTGTATTTGGAAATTCATTTGATCATTATCTGGAAAATTTTGATAAGGTATTGGAAATATATGAGGAAAAGAATCTTGTGCTCAACTGGGAAAAGTGCTATTTTATGGTAGACGAAGGAATAGTTCTTGGAGACAAGATTTCTGAAGTTGGAATGGAAGTGGATAGAGCTAAGACGGATGCGATAGAGAAGATGATTGCACCAACAACAGTTAAAGGGATTAGAGCCTTTCTGGGTCATGCGGGCTTTTATAGAAGATTCATTAAGAACTTCTCTCTAATTGCCAAGCCTCTAACAAATTTGTTAGTTAAGGACATATCCTTCAACTTTGACAAGGAATGTCAGAAGGCATTTGATGCCTTAAAGAAAGCTTTGTAATAGCTCTGGTTATTTCATCGTCAGATTGGAAACTTCTATTTGAGCTAATGTGTGATGTAAGTGACTTAGCTTTGGGTTGCGTACTTGGACAAAAGAAAGAAGGGAAGGTCCATGTCATCTACTACGCAAGTAGACTGCTGGCAGGGGCTCAACTAAATTATACAACCACAGAGAAAGAGTTACTTGTAGTCGTCTACGCTTGTGACAAATTCAGAGCATACTTGCTGGGTTCAAAAGTTATAGTCTATACAGACCATGTAGCTTTGAAGTATTTATTTTCAAAGCAAGATGCAAAACTTCGCTTAATGCGCTGGATTCTGTTACTTCAAGAATTTGATTTGTCAATCAAAGATAAGAAAGGAGCTGAAAATGTTGTCGCAGATCATCTCTCTCGGTTAGAGAAAAGTGATGGGATGGAGAAAAATGGTAAGATACAAGAAGCGTTTCCTGATGAAACTCTGATGACGATGAGTAGAGTGGACGCCCCCTGGTATGCAGATTTTGCCAACTTTTTAGTTGGAGAAATTATTCCAGCAGGCCTAAGTTATCCTCAAAGGAAGAAATTCCTAAGGGATGCTAAATTGTTTGTTTGGGATGATCCATATCTCTTTAAGAGATGTAATGATGGAATGCTTCGACGGTGCATTGCTGATTGGGAAATAGCTAATATTTTAGAGCAATGTCACAACACTACTTACTCAGGTCATTATGGAGCTATAAGGACTGCAGCAAGGGTATTTGAGTGCAGATTCTATTGACCTTTCATATTTAGAGACGCACGTACCTATGTGAAACAATGTGATCGTGCTAGAGAACGGGTAACATATCTAAAAGAATTGAGATGCCATTATCTGGTATTTTAGAGGTTGAGCTCTTTGATGTGTGGGGGTTGGACTTTATGGGACCTTTTCCCACATCGAATGGCAACAAATACATCTTGGTTGGAGTTGATTACATTTCAAAATGGGTAGAAGCCTTGGCGTCACCCACAAATGACACTAGAGTTGTTATCCTATTTTTTAAAAAACTCTTCTCGAGATTTGGAGTACCACGAGCAATAATCAGTGATGGTGGATCACATTTCTGCAATAAACCATTCGAAGTCCTACTTAAAAGATATGGGGTAACTTATAAGGTGGCAACACCTTATCATCCCCAAACAAGTGGACAAGTGGAACTTTTGAATCGAGAGCTCAAAAAGATTTCAGAAAAAATGGTGGGATCGATGAGGAAAGATTGGTCAAATAAGCTCGATGATGCCTTATAGGCATATCGAACGGCATTCAGAACTCCAATAGGAATGTCGTCCTATAGGCTAGTTTATGGCAAAGCATGCCATCTTCCTGTGGAACTTGAGCATCGTGCGTTCTGGGCCATCAAGACCCTTATATACGATTACAAAAAGGCGGGAGAACAAAGAATTCTCCAACTCTATGAGTTGAAAAAATTCGAGATCTTGCATTCGAAAGCTCAAGACTCTACAAGGAAAAGACAAAAAAAGACATGATGCCCATATTATCAGAAAAGATTTTAAAGAGGGTCAACATGTTCTTCTTTTTAACTTTAGATTTAAACTCTTCCCTGGGAAGCTCAAATCTAAATGGAGCGGACCTTATACGATTATGAAAGTGTTCCCTTTTGGGGCACTTGATTTACAAAGTACCAAGGGGGAGGTATTCAGAGTTAATGGCCAAAGATGCAAAATCTACATGGGAGGAGACATCATTAACCAAATTGCAGAAATGCAATTGGTTAATATGTTGAATAATGCATAAATACGACAGTAGTCAAGCTGACGACTCTAAATTAGCATGTTTAGTTTTTTTTTAGGTTCATTTTTAATTTTATTAGTATTTACTTCTATTATTTTACTAATAGGGATTATATTACTTTCTTTTATGTGCAGAATTACAAGAGTAGAAGAAATATTTTGCTCAAAGTACATTTTACTAGTAAGTTTCCTAGTGAAAAATAAACTTCCACTAGAAATTTGCCTAGTTATTCTCCGTACAGCAAAAGAAACTTTGAGAATCGAGCGTCGTGACTTACGACATGCTAGTCACCCTTTGCTAAAAGTGAGAACCATGGAATTAAATGGTGGCTCTACTAGGCGTAACACCAAGAGAGTCGCAAGGAAAGGAACTAGTACATCATGGTACTCCGATTGTGAGGTGTGCTCTTGAAACAACAAGAGATAGATCAGTAAGAAAAGTGTTTCTCTTTTACCTGTTAGAGGATAAAGAACAAGATGTTTTGTGTTAAGTATATATTGTTACTTAGATTACTAATCTCAAAGAAAATCTCGATGGACATTTGTCTCGTCATTCTGAAGCAAGCAAAAGAAATGTTGAGACTCGAGAGATGCAGAGAGAATTTGGAGAAACATTCGAGAGGAACATCGAAGTATGCATACAGACGAAGGATGGCGAGATTTGGGTTTTGTCACAATTGTGGGAAGTTGGAGCATGACGGTGTTTGCAGCAAACATACTACAATATCACAAACTGAGAGAACTGTCCTTTTGCATCAAGACCCCGTTAAGCTTCATGCTGAAAGGGTTGCGAGACCAGGAAGTTTGCCTTGGTACGCGATTGAGGAGTTGTGTGAGCGGCAGATATTGAAGTTGCACCTTTGACGGTGATTGCATCAGAGATAGTACTATACGCCAATCGAGTGACTGTGCTAATATATCGTGACCTTGTTAGGCTTCGTGCCGAAAAGGTCACGATATTTGATAATCCGTCAAAGGAATGACCCATCAGAATGGGGCGTCTGGTTTTCAAGCTTTCCAGGAATGCAGCGTACATAAAAGCCAAAAAAAATTAAAAATAGAAAAACATAAAAAAAATTAGTTTAGATGTACATTTGTGTGTTGTTATCACAATTTGTAGTTTAAGTGTTTGTTAGTTAGTTGGTTTAGGTAGAATGTAAATGGCAAGAGCTATTTTCACCAAAAATTCACTGTCTGGCGTGTGATGAGTGCTTAAAACACTCATTACTTGTGTCCTTTGTCTAGTCCGATTTTAGTATTCTATGTTGTTTTATTTGAGTTTTAGTTATTTTTGGCGTAGTTTTGTTTATTTCATGTTTTTAGTCGTGTATTTTGTTTCTCATTATGTTTTATGGTTTTAGGAGCTAATTCGAGGAAATGGATGACGACTGAGCTAGACGAGCGGATGCATGGACGAGAGGAGAGATGCGAAGGCGAGAAGAGCAAAGCTGAGGACCTGGCGCACGCTAGAGATAGGTGGCGTACGCTAACATTGCACCATGAGCAAACAACTACAAGCAAGAACGACCAGACGCAAATGACCGAGCACCTGAGAATTTGGCGCACGCCAGGAAGAGTTGGCGCATGCCAGACCAGATAGTGACACAGCCAGCCACTTGCCTCTTTGAGTGGAAAACAGTAGAGGGGGCCATGCACTCGGGATTTTTGGCCTTCTTGTGACCTTGGCAGACCATTATGGTGTAGAGGTGGATAGTTGTTAGGATATTAAGTTAGTTTATATTTGTTTTGACTTTTGACTTTTGTTTTATGCTAATAATGAACATTAGTGTAGAATAGACAAGGGTGTGAGAGAGAGGAGAGGCAGCACGAACTTGGGCCATCTTTTCTGTGAAGAACTTGAGGAAAAGCTGAGGATCACCTTGTAAAACTTTCTTCTCTTGTACTCTTCGTTTTGTTAATTAATGCTGAGTATGTTCATGTTTTTTATTATATTATTCTTTGCAAGCATGTGTGAGTAGTTGATTTTTGAGTTTGGTGGCTTAAAGCCACTACTTAGTCACGGTTTAGAGGGCTAAAAACATGATGAACATGTCAAACTAACGAACTTATTGCCATGCTAAACTTGCTTGATCAACAAGGTTAGAAGTTAGCTTAAACTTGAAACCGAGAGGAGATAGTTTAAATGGAAAAGTTAGTTAGATAATATTCTTACTCAGTGATTTATTGTCCTTAAAGTGATGCATATAGTTGGTTCTTTGCTGTGCTTAGTTGGTTTTTGGGGTCGAGAGAACATTTTATCATTCTAAGCATGGTAAAAAAGCAATTTAGGCCTTTCTAGTACGAGAGTGTAGTTTGGTTGATTTCGAAACACTATGACCATGTTATGTACTTAGTAAACCTTCTGAATTTGATGATTATTGTGGTTTTAAGTTTCCCTTGCTCATTTGTGCAATATAAGTTGTTAAGATTCTATTTTGAAAACCAAACCTTCAAGTAACTAAATTCATAATTTGTTAGATTAGTAAACCAACTTAGAACGAAAGTTTCCATCAAACCACTTCATAATTTGATCTTAGACAAGTTACTAAACCAAGTTGAAGCTTTAAATTCGGTCCTTGTGGGACAATTTTCCCTTACTTACTCATTTGTGCAACTCTGCTAGAAAAACTGATGTGTTGGCGCACGCCAGAAATAGGTGGTATACGCTAACTCGGGCCATCCGAAGCAAAAACTCTCACGCCAGAAGAGTTGGCGTACTCCAACTCTTCAAAAACGTAAAACCTGGCGCACGCTAGGCACTTTTGGCGTACGCTAGGTCATCCAGACAGACGACCTGTCGTTTAAAAAGCAGCAGAAAACTTAAGTAAAAAAAGTAGACCCTCTCGTCTGGGAGGTATACGAACAATATGGAACCTCTTCCTTGTCATTAGCAATAACAAGTTTTTCATGTTCACAAACAATAGTAATTAAATGCCTCTTCATGTGATCAAATTCCATAACTTCTGATTTGTCAAACAAATCTCTCAAGTAAAGAAGTGACATGTCATGCTCATGAAAACAATCTCCATCAATTAAATCAATGGAAAATTCACCAAACTTCTCCTATGTCAAAACATCTTCAACAATTTGATCAGAATAACATACCTTCTCCTCAGTTTTGCACTTAGCTTGGAAGATGTTCTTATGTCGTGCTTCACTAATTTTCTTTAAATGCAAGTTAATTTCTCTAACCAAATTGGCTTTCAATTCCTCCCAATGGTTATTTCCTCTTTGCCTTACCTCTATTGGCAATCAATCCTCAGCCTCTTAAGACTCTTTGTAGAGCCTATGTCTTCATCTTGATCAAATTCATCTCCGCTCGACCCTTCAATAGGTATTCTACTCCTTAGTGCATGAAGTTCGCCTCTTGGTTGTTGCCTTGTGCGAAAGTTCTCTATGGCATCCACGCTTCGGTGCAATGGTTCAATCTTCGCTCACAATATTTGTTGGCACTTTCCTACTAAGGCCTCCACAAACACCTTAAAATCAACGTTGCCTACAGTTTAATCTTCCCGAAACATGTTGCTGTAAAAAAAGTTTCCTTTTCTTTTCTCTTTTCTTTCCTCTTTTGTTTTCTGTTTCCTCTTTTTTTGTTTCTTTTCTATTTTTTTCTCCCTTTTTTTTGTTTTTCTTCCTAGATCTAAATGAACAAACTACAAACTGAATACAATGGAATAAAGAACGAAAATTAAAGATAGATAGTAGCAAGCCGTAGCTCTGATACCAAATGATATGATGCTCGGCAGGAGAATCACAACGGACCATACTAGTCTTGAATGGAAAGACCACAACCCACAAATCTGAGCTTTGCAAGAACCTTGGATGAACCACAACCTAAGCAAACGAATAAAATTAGGAACCTTAGTCTAGGTTGAATTATGCCACAAACGAGGATGGAAGACTCGCTTGATAAGTGAAAGGTTTTCGTTCTAGTCAAGGCTATGCACCAGCCTAAGCAAGAACACATAATGAGTATCAAACTCACCAACTAGCCAATGCTAAGTTGTATCAAAATTGTTTCAAAAGTTGGTTACATTTTATTGCTAGGAAACCTCCTTATATAGGCTCCAAAAGTCTCAAATATTCCTAAATAAATGAACTCCTAAAAAGGAGCTCCTAAATCTGGCCAAATACTAAAGTTCTTAAATAAGAGATATTCTGGCCAAAATAACATCAACTAAACTAGAAACAATTTAACATAGTATCTAGTAGAATAATAAAGTATTTGCACGTCCTAAACAAGCCATAGGTTACTAGAATATAATTTCCTAAACAAAATAATTGACTTTACTAAATAGCTTAAGTAGAATCTGAGAAAATTCCATGCTTCCAAAATAGGTTGATGCACGTCCAAAGTAGTTTGATGCACGTCCAAAATAGATTGATCTCCATACGTGCATGCTTCCAGAAGATTGCATGCATTCTAGGCTTCCAAATTAGCTTCAAACTTTCCAAAACAAAACCTAAGAGCAAATAACTTCCTAAATAGCTTCAAGAATGTGCATGATCTTTGCATGGGCTACTCGGACATCCATGGGATTGCATGAATTGGTTTGAACCCAAATTTCTTGAATTAATCCATTGAAATTAGCATGAAACTTCCTGATCAGATTCATATCATTCACAAGGAGTCTTACGAGAGCTAGAGCTAACCGCCTACCTAGAGAAGTAAGGCAAAGAAGAGATGACAATGTGGGAAGTATTAAACTAAGGATACCTTCTTTTGTAGGTCGTTCTGATCCAGAAGCATAATTGGAGTAGGAGGAGAAGAAGATTGAGTTTGTGTTTGATTGCCACATAGCTCTGAAGCAAAGAAGGTAATGCTTGCCATCACTAATTTTATTGATTATGCTATAACTTGGTGGGAACAACTTATGACAAGCAGGAGCCGTAATGGAGAGCGTCCTATAGCTACTTGGGAAGAGATGAAAGTGGTGATGTGGAAATGCTTCATTCCAAGTCATTATTATAGAGAGTTATATAAGAAGCTACAGGGGATAAGGCAAGGTAGTCTAAGTGTGGAGGAGTATTACAAGTAAATGGAGATGGCCATGATAAGAGCTGATATTGAGGAGGATAGATAAGCTACCATGGCAAGGTTCCTAAATGGACTCAATTTTGAGATCCAAGACAAAGTGGAGTTACAACACTATGTGGAGTTGGAGGACATGGTTCATATGGCCATGAAGATTAAGAAGCAACTGAAGAGAGGAAGAGGAACAAGAGTTGCATCTGGTGTTACTTGGAAGCCAAACTATCCAAAGAAGTTTGATAAGCCACAAGCAACCAAGGTAGAGCACAAAGTCGAGAGTTCTATTGCAAACTCTCAAAAGAAGGTGGAAACCCCTCCAGCAAGAAACTGTGACATTAAGTATTTTAAGTCTCAAAGAAGAGGGCACATCTCAAGTTAATGCCCTAACAAGCAAGTCATGGTAATTAGAGAGAGTGGGGAGATTAAAACTAAAGGAGAAGATTTGGAGCATGAGAGCATGCCTCCATTGGAGGATCTGTTTGAGGAAGAATATCAAGCCCTTGAAGGACTCACTCTCGTGACTCAAAGAGCATTGAATGTGCAAGTGAGAGGAGAAGATGATGTAGCTCAACAAGAGAATATCTTTCATACGAGGTGCTATATCAAAGACAAGGTATATAGTGTAATCATAGACAGTAAGAGCTGTGCTAATGTTTCAAGCACCACTATGGTTGAGAAACTAGGGTTGTTCACAAGAAAACACCCTAAGCCTTACAAGTTGCAATGGCTGAATGATAGTAGAGAAGTGCGAGTGGTGAAGCAAGTAATGGTGGCAATTATGAAGATGAAGTATTGTGCGACGTTGTTCCAATGCAAGCTGCTCATCTATTATTGGGAAGACTATGGCAGTTTGATAGGAGAGTGACTCATGATGGCTACACCAACAAGTACTCATTTATACACAATAGGCAAGTGATCATCTTGGCACCCTTAACACCATCACAAGTTTATGAGGATCAAGAGAAGTTACAAAAGGAGAGTGATGAAAAAACGAGGAGTGATCAAAAGAAAAAAATTGATTGGAGAGAAGAAGCTGAAAAACAGAAAGGAAAAATGGCCAAAAGAGAGGATACAATTGAGAGAGCAAAAGAAGCCGGAAAAACAAAAATTGAATCGGCCAATGAGAGAAAAATTGAGAGTTGGAAAAAGAATTACTATATGGGAACAAATGACATCAAGCAAGCATATTTTGAGAAAAGGCCTATGATCTTACTTCGATATAGAGAGGCACTTTTAAATACTAACGAGCTTGAATCACATTTGCCTGGTTTAGTTGTTTCTCTTTTACAGGACTACAAGGATGTCTTTCCCAAAGAGCTACCACCTGGTTTGCCACCCATCTGAGGGATTGAGCATCAAATAGACTTTGTCCCATGAGCTACCATACCTAACAATCCCACATATAGAAGCAATCCTGAAGAAACAAAGGAACTTGAGAGACAACTCAATGGGCTTTTGGAGAAAGGGTACGTGCGAGAGAGCATGAGTTCATGTGTTGTTCCAGTCCTACTTGTGCCAAAGAAGGATGGATCATGGAGGATATGTGTTGATTGCCGAGTTGTCAACAACATAATGGTAAAATATCATCACATATTCCTCGTTTAGATGACATGTTAGATAAGTTGAATGGTTCTTGCATGTTTTCTAAGATTGACTTGAAGAGTGAATATCATCAGATTAGAATGAAAGAAGGAGATGAGTGGAAAAGTGCTTTTAAGATAAAATATGGGTTGTATGAGTGGATGGTCATGCCTTTTGGTTTGTCTAATGCACCTAGCATATTTATGCGAATCATGAATCATGTGTTACATCCATTCATTGGCAAGTTTATAGTTGTTTACTTTGATGATATACTCATTTATAGTAAGAACATGGAGGATCATGTAGAGCATTTGAAATCTGTTCTAGATGCACTTAGGGAGGATCAGTTGTATGCCAACTTGAAGAAGTGTACTTTTTGCATGGACAAACTTATGTTCTTGGGCTTTGTTGTTAGTGCTAACAGAATACATGTTAATGAGGAAAAGATCCAAGCCATTTGGGACTGGCCGAGTCCTACAAGTGTTGCTAACATTCGAGGCTTTCATGGCTTAGCTAGTTTTTACAGAAGGTTCATGAAAGACTTTAGTAGCTTAGCCACACCCCTCACGAAAGTCATCAAGAATAGCATTGAATTTAACTAGGGAGAGGCTCAAGAGAAGGCATTCCAATTGATCAATGAAAAGTTGACTAATGCTCCTTTATTAGCTTTGCTTAACTTTTCTAAAACTTTTGAAGTTGAATGTGATGCCTCAGGAATAGGAATTGGTACTATGCTCATGCAAGAAGGGAGACCAATTGCCTACTTTAGTGAGAAACTAAGTGTAGCAACTCTGAATTATCCAACTTATGACAAGAAGTTGTATGCACTAGTTCGATCGTTAGAGACATGACAGCATTACTTGTGGCCCAAGGAATTTATGATCTGCATTGATCATGAATCATTGAAGCATTTGAAAGGGCAACACAAGCTAAATAAAAGGCATGCATAATGGGTAGAATTTATTGAGATATTTCTTTATGTCATTCGCTACAAGCAAGGTAAGAAAAATGTAGAGGTTGATGCCCTATCACGAATGTATGCTTTAATCTCAACTCTTGATGCGAAGTTGATTAGTTTTGAACATATTAAAGAGTTGTACATTGATGATACTGATTTTGGTGATCTATTTCAAACTTCGGAGAAAAGTGCAAGTGGTAAATTCTTTCAAAATGAAGGTTACTTATTTTGTGAGAACAAACTTTGTATGCCTAATTGTTCTATGCGAGAATTGCTAATTCAGGAGGCACATGGAGGTAGATTGTTGGGGCACTTCAGAATTGCCAAGACTTTGGCAATACTACAAGATCACTTTTTTTGGCCATACATGAAGCGAGATGTAGAGAGAATTTGTGGTCATTGCATCACTTGCAAGCAAGCCAAGTCGAAGATAAAACCCCATGGTTTGTATACTCCACTACCTATACCTAGTGAGCCTTGGATTGACATTTCTATGGATTTTGTGTTAGGACTGCCTAGGACTAAGTATGGAAGAGATTCAATCTTTGTGGTATTGGATAGGTTTCCTAAGATAGCACATTTCATTCCATGTCATAAGACTGATGATGCTTCTAATATTGCTGATTTATTCTTTAAAAAAGTTGTTAGGTTGCATGGCATGTCTTGGATAATCATTTCTGATAGAGATGCTAAGTTCTTGAGTTACTTTTGGAAGACCTTATGGTGTAAGTTAAGTACTAAGTTGTTATTCTCTACTACTTGTCATCCACAAACTGATGGTCAAACTGAAGTTGTGAATAAGACTTTGTCTACTCTCTTAAGAGCACTTATTAAGCATAATATTAAGACTTGGGAAGAATATTTGCCACATGTTGAGTTTGCTTATAATTGTTCTGTTTATTCTGCTACTCAATTTTCACTATTTGAGCTTGTTTATTATTTTAATCCTTTGACTTTATTAGATTTATCACCTTTATCTTCGAGTGAGCATGTTAACTTAGATGGCAAGAAAAAGGCTAAATTTGCCAAATAGTTGCATGAGAAGGCAAGAATGAACATAGAGAAGTGAACGGAGTACTATGTAAGACAAGCAAATAAAAGACGATGCCAAGTTGTCATTAAGCCTGGTGATTGGGTCTGGTTACATATGAGGAAGGAGTATTTTCCCCCGCAACAAAGATCAAAGTTATTACCATGAGGAGATGGTCCATTTCAAGTGCTTGAACGCATCAATGACAATGCTTATAAGCTTGACCTACTAGGTGAGTATAACATTAGTGCTTCATTCATTGTTGCTGACTTGAGTCTGTTTGATATAGGTGATAATTTGAGGACAAATCCTTTTCAAGAGGAGGGGAATTATATGATCAAGCCTACGGATGCACCTACTATCAAGCTTGTAGACTCACAGCAAGTTCAAGTTCCAGTTAGATCAATGACACGAGCAAGGGCCAAGAAGTTTCAAAAAGAATTCAATGGCTTAATGCAAGAGGTTTAGGCTCAAGCAAGTGCGTACAAGTGCAAGGACGTGCATGAAGCCCATGAAAATCCTATGCATGTGTTGGAGGCTATTTTGGAAGCTTGAAGAGCATGTAAACTTCTAGATGCGTGCTTCTGTGAAGAATCAGGAAGAATCAGCCTATTTAGTTCGTGCATCTACTTGTTTAGGACGTGTAACTATTAGTTATTCTATTAGATTTTATTCACTTAGATTACTTCTTATTTAGTTGAATAAATCCGCCAGAATCTCTTAGTTAGGAAGTGTGAGTTTTAGCTAGAATGCTTTGCTCTTTTTTAGGAGTTAGATTGTTTATGAACATTTGAAGACTTTGGAGCCTATATAAAGGCATCCTAGCATAATAAAATGACACAACCTTTTAGACAATTCTGATTTGATAATCTGGTGAGTTTGATAACTCTTGAGAGTTCTTGCTTAGGTTGGTGTGCTTAGATAGGACAATACTTTCACTTATCAAATAAGTCTTCCATTCTCGTTTGTGGCATGATTCGACTTTGGACTTAGGTTCTTGACTTTCATTGATTCGGGTTAAGGTGAGTCTTCACCAAGGTTCGAGCATTGCATAGGTTGTGAGTTATGGTCTGTTCCCTATCATAAAGTAACAATGGTCTGAGTTAGATTGATTCCCCACAAGGATCATATCACTGTTGCATTAACTATGATACTGAAAACTGTCCATGCCAAAAGGCCAGCAAAGTTCAATAATACCGAGTTCAAGAGGTGGCAGCAAAAAATGATGACCTATCTGACCACGCTCAACCTTGTTTGGTTCCTGAAAGAGGATGTACCAAAAATTATTAAGAATGAGATGGATCAACAAAAGATCATTGCTCTCAATGCATGGAGTCACAGCAACTTCCTATTCTATAACTATGTCCTAAATAGACTAGACAACATGCTTTACAACTTCTACGTGGTAGCCAAGACTGCTAAGAAGCTGTGGAGTTCACTTGCGAAGAAGTACAAAATAGAGGATGCCAGGACGAAGAAATTCATCGTTGGACGATTCTTCGACTTCAAGATGGTAGACTCCAAGAAGGTCATCAACTAAGTACACGAGTTACAACTGATCCTTTACAAGATCCAAGCTGAAAGGATGCAACTCAGTGAGTCCTTCCAAGTGGCTGCGATGATGGAGAAGTTCCCCCTGCGCTGGAAGGATTTCAAGAGCTATCTCAAGTACAAGAGGAAGGACATGAGCCTAGAAGACCTGATTGTGAGGCTTTAGATCAAGGAAGATAACCAAAAGTCCGAAGTCAAGCAAGGCAAAGCCCCCTCTAAGACCATCATACACCTCACTGAGGGAAAGGGTGGCAAGAAGAGAAAGAAGTCTGGGGATAAGCAGGAGAAGCAATAGGCCAAGAACAAGAACAAGAAAATTAAAGGTGATTGCTACAATTGCAGAAAACCTGGCTACATGGCTAAGGATTGTCATCAGTCAAAGAAGGACGATAAAGGCAAGGCCAACCTAGCTGAAGACACACTCGAGATGGATCTATCAGTTATGGTGTGTGAGGCCAACCTGATAGATAATTTGAGAGAGTAGTTTGTGGATACTAGAGCTACCTATTATGTCTACTCGGACAAGAAGATATTCTCGAACTACATCCCAATCAACGGCCAAAAACTATTCATGGAGAACTCTACAACATTTAATATTGTCGAACTGGGCGAGGTGGTTCTAAAACTGACATCAAGTTGGGAGCTGACCCTATTGGATGTGTTGCATGTCCCGGACATCTGCAAGAACTTAGTTTCTTGTTCTGTGCTAAATAAAGCCGATCTTAAGCTTGTATTTAAGGTTGATAAGTTTGTACTGACCAAAGCAGGTTAATTTCTAGGCAAGAGTTACCTAGAAATGGGCTCTTTAAGATGAATATAATAATTGTACACCACAAATTTATGGCATGATGGATTAGGACACGTAAATTTAAACTCGCTAAGAATATTAGTAAGTTTAAATTTATTACTGAATCTAGAATTCAATCTCTCCGATAAATGTGAGGTATGTATGGAGGCTAAAATGGCCAAAGCACTTTTCATTCGGTAGAAAGAAGTACCACGCCTTTATAGTTAGTTCATACAGACACTTGCAATATGAAACACGTACAAACTAAAGGCAAAAAGAAATACTTTATCATATTTATCTATGATTGTACAAGATACTATTACGTATGTCTCCTAAAAGATAAAGACAAAGCTCTTGAGGCCTTTAAGAGGTATAAGAATGAGGTTAAAAATCAAATCAGCGTGAAAATCAAAATGACCCGAAGTGATCGAGGAGGAGAGTATGTAGCTCTGTTTAAGGAACTTTGTTGAGAATATGGTATTATTCATGAGACGACTGCTCCGTACTCACCTCAATTAAATAGTATAGTTGAATGCAAAATTCGAACTCTTAAGGAGATGATGAACACTATGTTGATTAGCTTGGACTTACCCCAAAACATGTGGGGGAAAGCTGTGCTCTCAGCTAACCACATTTTAAACAAGCTACCACACAAGAAAAGGGACAAAATCCTATATGAACTATAAAAGGAAGACAACCTTCCTACGGTTACCTTAAAGTATGGGAGTGCCTAGCAAAAGTTGAAGTACCTAAACCTAAGTAGGTGAGAATAGGACCCAAGACCATTGATTGCATCTTTATCGAATATGTACAAATAGTAGTGCTTATCGATTTCTGGTGCACAAATCTAAAAACCCTGAAATAATAAACATGGGAATGGTCATAGAATCAAAGAATACAATATTCTTTGAGGATATCTTTCCTAATAAAGAAAGAAAGGAAGAAAGTTCCAAGAAAAGAGCACACAAACTACGCAAGGGTCAAGTCAGAAAGACAATAAACCTAGACATAGTAAAAGGATGAAGGTTGCCAAATTTTTTGGTCTGAACTATCTAACCTATACGTTAGAAGATGAACCCAGGACAATCCAAGAGGCATTGTCTAGTCTAGATGCTCCTCTCTGGAAGAAAACTATCAATAGTGAGATAGAGTCCATCATGCAAAATGACACGTGGAAAATTATGGATCTCCTACCAGGATGCAAACATTTAGGATGTAGGTGGATCCTACAAAAGAAATACAAAGTTGATGGATCAGTCGACCAGTATAAAGCTTGATTGGTAGCTAAGGGGTTCAAATAGAAGGAAGGATATGATTTCTTTCACACGTATTTGCAGGTCATAAGAACCACATTAATTAGAGTGCTCATAGCTGTTACAGCTCTTTATATCCTCGAGATCCACCAGATGGATGTAAAAATAGCTTTCTTGAATGAAGAAATGGAAGATGAGATATATATGGAGCAACCCAAAGGGTTTGTGGCTCCTAGATAAGAGCATAAAGTATGTCGGCTAGTTAAGTCACTATACGGGCTTAAACAAGTGTCAAAACAGTAGCACAACAAATTTGACAAGATGATACTCTTGAATGGTTTTAAGATCAATGAGTGTGATAAATGTGTTTATATTAAGGGCACACTTGAAGCTTACGTAATTGTATGTCTCTTCGTGGATGACTTACTAATTATGGGAATCAATAAAGAGGTTATTATAAAAACTAAGAACATGTTAAAGAACTACTTTGGCATGAAAGATATGGGTCTAGCAGATGTCATACTAGAGATAAAGATCTCTAGGAAAGCTAAAAAAATTATCTTAACATAATTCTATTACGTGGAGAGCGTGCTCAAGAAATTCAAAGCTTTTAACGAACCTCCAGTTAAGACTCCGGTAGATATGAATCGATACTTAACCAAGAATCGAAGTGACCCAATATTTCAACTGAGGTATGTGCAAATTATCGGGAGCCTGATATGTTTAATAAATTGTACTCGTCCTGATATTGCGTACTCAGTTAGCAAGCTTAGTAGATTCATAAGTAATCCAAAAAAAGATCACTCGCAAGCTCTGGAAAGGGTTTTACAGTATTTAAAGCATACCATAAACCATGGCATACACTATACTAAATATTTAGTTGTATTAGAAGGATATATTGATACAAACTGGATATCGAATACAAAAGACTCCAAATCCACGAGTGAATATGTATTCACCATAGAAGGAAGAGCTATGTCTTGGAAGTCCTCTAAACAAACGTTCATAGCTCAATTCACAATAGAGTTAGAGTTTACATCACTAGATAAAGCTGGAGAAGAAGTTGAATGACTGAAAAACTTTCTTGAAGATATTTCGTGCTGGAAAAAACCAGTGCCTCCCATATTGATACATTGTGATAGCATATCTATAATCAGGAGAGCACAAAATACAATGTACAATATTAAGTCTCGACATATCCATCAGAGATATAATACCGTAAGATAGTTCTCTAGTGGAGTGATCACCATTAATTATGTAAAGTCCAAGGACAATATAGCTGATCCTTTTCTGAAAGGAATCAATAGAGATCAAATGTACAATGCAGTAAGGAGAATGAGATTAAATTCCATACAATAAAGAATGTCCATAGCGATAACTTAACCATAATGAGTGGAGATCCAACAAACTTGGTTCAATGAGACAATTAAGTTATAGAGGATTCAACTAATCACTCTCATTCTCAGAAGTTGCGCGGTGTTGACATGTAGAGGTGTGGCAAGGTTAAGCATTATGCTTTTAATGATTTCTATACCTTGTTGAAGGTGGAGTATGGCAGGATACTTCTGATAGGAGATCACCTATGTAAGTGTGAAGTGAGGCTGCTTCAAATGAGAAAACACTTATGAATCCAAGATACAGTCCATGACCGAAAAGAACATAACGTGAGAACTTAAATATACGAGGATTATTATTATGCAAATATTATTGTCTTGGTTTATGCCAAAAGCTGACAGTTCAAGACATCACATTTATCGAGCAGCGAGTAAATCCAATAACATCTTACTAGAGAAGGTTCAAAGCTACAAGTTACCTATCTCGATGCAATAATAATACGTCAAAACTTTTGATTAGAGTCTGTATGCATTGGTCATCATTTATGATAGACTAAATTATTAACCAAGTGGGGGATTGTTGATCTCTTTTGGATTTTAAGGAGTAAAGAACCAAAAGACACAAGTTGGTAAAATTAAAATAAATGATTAGAAAAATAAAATAAAATGAATGGATGTGTCTCTTTGAAAATATAGGTGATTTTTGGACAAAATCTTTCAATTGTGTCCTTTGAGAAATGCTAAACTTGACCTTTCAACACCTATATAAAGGAGACTCATTTTCCATTTTATTCATCACAACAACTCATTGTATAAGCATTCATTAACAATAGTTATTCTTTCTCCTCCTCTCTAGAGTTCGAAAATTCCGGTTATATAAAGGTTCGCCAAAAAGTTTCAAGATACGTGTGCAATATTCTTGGAAACGCTCGAATAATCGTTTTATCTTGAAGACAATTGTCATAGCCCGTAGTGTACTGAAATATACAGGACAATCTCGTCTTACGAAGAAAGTATCCAACACTTGTCTCGACTATAGTCTGATCCTAATCAAGTACACACCATCCGATAACTTACATAGGATGCAACAGGTTTCACCCCAAAAGATAACAACACCGAAAGGGAAAGCAGTAGGCGCTAAAGCTCTCGTGAGAGAGACACTAGTTGTACTATAGTAGTTAACTAGACTTTTGCTTTGGAATTATTGTGCATGCTTAATATAATACCTTATTGAATGTGCCAGAGAATATTATTAGTGCACGATGCGTCATTTTCTGTCTTCTATATAATTAACGCACTCTCATGACCTCGATTAACATGTACTTTTTAATTTATAGATAAACTAGAGAGGATCAGATTCCATTGTAGCATAAATTGAAGCTCACACAACTCTATAGAGTCTCAAAATTGGGATCCCACTAAAAATTGTTTGGGTATAGAAAAAAAACGTAAATCATACAATCGTACAATGAATCGTAAGAAATTATAAAAATATATTAGAAAAATAAATTTAATATAAATTTTATTAACTTAATAATTTATTACAAATACTCATTTGTTTTATTTTTTCATCTTAAAACATAATTTTCTAACATTCTTTTAAAAAAATTAATTCAGCAAAACATTTCACTCAATCTCCTCATTAATTCCAACATCTTCCTCCATAATTTTCTGAAACTGTTAATGTAGACATGAACAAATATGCGATTTCTCCATTAATTCCTTCTCTTTGTTCTATGTTCCCTTGGACATAAGAATGATCAATTATGTAATTAAAATAATGAGCGTGAGCTTAATTACTTTGTTCTACCTTCTTATTTCCCATATAAGTTCTTTGTAAATTTAAGTTGTAAATTTGTAATACGGTAAAAAAAGTTTTTTATTAATACACACTAATATACGATAAAAATTATGATTACTATTATGATTAAGGTTACATGATAATTTATATTATATTAATTAATAAATATTTAATATCTATATCAAAATCGAATAACTATAAGATATTATTCCAAAAAAATCTTTAACTAGGATAATAATTGCAAAACCCAAAAAATCCAATATTTGAAATTGTAAATGTCAAGATTTTAAAATTTATAGTTACGTTTACATGAATTTTACTCCGTTCTCAATTTTGCAAAAATATATCCATTTTACCTATTTTGAATCACAAAATCCTAAAATTTAAAGAGTTAAATTTTTATTTTAACATCCTTGCTCTTCGGGTACAATATTTTATTGAATTTAAATATTAGATTTCAAATAATTTAATTTTAAAATCATTTGGACTTGGCAAGTGTTTTTACTTCTGCTGAGACAATTTTAGCGTTCGACTGTTAGTTCTATTGATAAGTTGGAGAAACGTCTCGTGTTTAATAATGAAGTCAACAAAAGCTGTTAATCGCTATCCTAATGGTCTCGTCCATTAAACTACAATGCCCGGCAACGATGAACCTTGATGCACACTTGACCACGGGCTCCCCTCCACAAACAAGACGGCCTACCGATCTTTACCTGCGCAAAAATATGGTTTCCAGAGCATAACTCGGAGGAACTTGGGGATGGCAACAACTGTACAAATCAGCTCTAGAGAAATCGCTATTGCAAAAAAGAATAGCTACATCAATCAGTTACATCATCTCAGGTGAGTTGGTAGTTTGAAAATGTAATAGATCAGTCCGCCACCCAATCAGTTTGAAACCGTACCAGCAGCAACTAGTACTAAATTTAAGAATTCCAGCTTACCCTGTTGGCAAAAGATCATTAGACGAGATGAACGCAAAATAACAGCAGATCCAAGGCCTGTGCAAGTTGTGTCGGATGGGTAGTCGTTGGCAGGAGCTCAGATTTGGCTTGTAAAACCTGTACACAATCTAACCTACTTCTTAACAAAGGAAACCAGAAGGGTAATCTGTAGATCTTCTCTATCGTCAATGAACAGCTCTTAGGTTGTACGGTGCTTTGAGGTCTGCAAAGAACTAACGCGACTTGAAATTTCCAGCATCTGTTGTTCCATCTTAGCTTTCCATTTCATCAAATCCATCAGCATTTCCTGGTCAAGAAATACATACCAGATTGCTATGAGCAACCATATGCGCTTTCACAATGAAAACAACATTGCCAACAAAAAGCACACATATTCACATGGAACAGAAACTATATGCCGTAGCACCTGAAAAAGCGAGTCACTGTGATCCGACTTTGAATTGACAGTATCAGATGAATCTAGCGTCAGTTTAGTTTGCTCATCATCACTCCTTCGAGGCAACAGCTCCTGCACATCCCTGCTTGTGGAAAAAAAGTGCCACCTATTATTTGCTAAATCGTGATTGTGGACCTTGTTATCAAACATCTTTTGTATCAAGAAACTTCGTGCAGTTTTTAGTTGCATGTCTCTGTTTCATGATGCATTTCTGGTAAAATCTATCATGGGTGACTTTTTTTCAGTTACCTCTTCATCTTAGCAATTTCTTCCTTGATCGCTTCAAGCTCTCTTGTACAAACAATGTCCTGAGAAAAGTTATCAGAAGGCTTCAACCATGATTCTGGAGTAGCAAAGGCATCCCTGACAGACACATCCTGCCCGCCAATTAAGGGCTCAGTGCTGTCTAACCATGTAAAGTCTTCTGCATTTGTCAACCAGTCCTCCCATCTTTCACGTGATGGACTGAAGGTGGAACAATGTTTCGAAGCAACGCCGCGCAAAGAATTCACAGAATTTGAAATTTCCACAAGCTGTTGCTCAGCCTTGAACTTCCACGTTAACAACTCTCTGTACATTCCCTGTCTCAATTTAAGGAGTTATGTAAGTAACATTCAAAATAAATTAGTCACTGGCAAAGGGGACACTAGTTAGACAAGGAATCACCGTTCCCATACCTGCATACCATTCAAAGAATTTGATATCTCCATAAGGCGCTGATCGGTGCAGAATCTCCATTTCATGAATTCTGTGTGTATCTCCTGTGAGGTTCCACGAGCTAGCTTGAGACTTGAAACAGCAGAATTCGCAAAATAAAAATGTTTTATGGCAGAAGAAAACCTCAACTTGATTAGCTCGAGCTTTATCTGTATTGTTGGCCATCAGCTCCTCCATGTCCCTGGGAGCAGCACATAAAGAATCATGGATAATGACAGCACACAAACCTAAACACAGCTGTATATATTACCTCTTCATTTTGGCCATTTCATTCTTAAGCAATGCCAACTCCTCATTAGAAGCAGAATCCCCAATGGTGGCATCACAAGATTTTGACCAAGATGGAGGCACCCAATTTGGTTCCGGCATTCCAGATGCTCGTTTAATGTCAACCAGGTCAGCACTTTCTAACCAGTACTCCATTGTCCCTTCAGTGTTGTAGCAACGACGAAACCTCTCCATGCCACCAGGTGCCACTTTGCCATCGATGTGCTTTAGCAGATGGTCTAAGAGACCAGTGTCCCCGATAAATTTGCGAGCAGCTGATCTCAGTACAGGTCTAGAAATGGGTTTATCCATGGCAGCCCCTTCAGCTTTCATTACCTCTAACATATTCTTCTCTGCCATCTTGTACCTTCACAAGATGCGCTCAATGTTAAAACATACCATGAATCCAGCTAAGAGCAAAACTGCTATAATAGAACAGATTTTACCTTTCCATGGACCATCTATCTACTGAATTATCCTTCCTACTACTCACAGGACTCTGCCTTTTGCAAATTCCAGTATCTTCACGCTTAATTTGCTTAAAATGAGCATTGTAACAAGCTGGTTGTCTCTTAGTTCTTCCTGATGACCTAGGCTTTAGAAGTTGACTTAGAGGACGACTTCTTTTCAAGCAAGATTCTGATGACTCTAGAGATCCAGTTGTGACAGCTTCCTCATCATCTTGCTGCTCTTCTTTGACAGTGGTCGATGGCAAATGGGGAACGTGTTCCCCAAGCTGGTCACCATGTGAACCACGCTGGCGAGTTTGCCACTGCACCATCTTCAAAAGTCGCATCCAACGGAGTTAATCTATCTTTGGTGACGGCCTCATGTCTTTGGGCACTTCTTTCCGATTCTGAATATGCATAAACAAATAAAGAATTAAAATTGAGGTATAAAACCAAATTTCTCAAACTTGGATGGCTACACTTGATATCAAGACGCATTCCAATTTAAAAAAATGCACCATTGAAATACCATGAAAAATTTCAACATATGCAATCCAATATAGTTAGAGCTGTCGCCAAATTAGTATTTTCTTCTCAGTGTGAAAAAAGAGCAGAGATTTGTCTTGCCATAAATGAGAACAAATTTTCACACAGAACCTCAATAGCAACGAAAATGAAAATTGATCCTATATCTCCATGCAAAAAAGTATTAATGAAGCTAATTGCTCAGTTTCAGAACATATAAGAATAACTATTAACAAGTTGATTAAAAGCAAATAATACACAGAAAAAAGTTTTCGACATTCAGACACCACCGTTTTCAAATTCTTTTTTCTTCAAGTTACTAAAACATATTATGCTCATATTGAGTTTATAACAATCTCTTCTTTCAATAAAAACAGTTCTCCTTGTAGAAATCTGTGCAAGATCAAGTACACAACATATCACAAGTTTTGTCGTTCAGCTATCCTGGTTTTCCTAACATGAATGATGATAAACAATTATTCAACAAAAAAGTGTACCACACAAGAGACAACTTTTAAAACTGTATAGGAATGTGGTGAAAAGCTGAACTCTGGAATTATGAATAAGCAAATACAATACGAACTAACAATCTAAAGCTACACAATTGCTAAAGTAGTGTCTGGTTTTTGTGTCTTCCCACAAAATAAAGAGGAAGAGGACACCAAATATCAAGTCAACACTTAGTGAAGAAATTTCAATGAGAAGCAGCATACAAGGCAAGAGTTGACTAGCAAAGTAGCCAAGATCAACCAAGGTCAGAAACCAAAGCATAACAATGAAAAGCCCGAGGTCATGACAGTAATAACATAGCAAAATATCACTCTCTCTCTCTCTCTCAGTGCCAGTACATGAACCTTACAGTCCTCGGTATAAACTATTTTACCTCAAAAAACAATGCTATTATGCCTGTAATAGAACTGCAACCACCCCTTGCATTATAAAAAAATGTAGCTTGCAATGCATTAAATAACCAAAAGAACAACAAAATATAAAACCCGATTAGTTAAAGCATTTTTCATAGCGCAGCGCAATTCTCCAAACAGCATCTATGCACATCTAACCCACACCTATTTCATTGGCCACTCTCGTCACTGCAGTCTATGAAGCATAATAATCAGCAACCCCTAGCTTTTCCAAAACCAAACTGTTCCCAAGAACCCGCAACAACTGCCTTCGGTTTGAAAGCCACGGGAAGAC
The DNA here is from genome assembly GCA_012979155.1 of Hypericum perforatum. Taxonomy (NCBI): domain Eukaryota; kingdom Viridiplantae; phylum Streptophyta; class Magnoliopsida; order Malpighiales; family Hypericaceae; genus Hypericum; species Hypericum perforatum. The sequence continues at coordinate 225,649 of SOPF01027248.1, read as the reverse complement.
ACCTCCTCCGCCTAAAATTTCTGTTCGCATATCAAACTAAACCCAATACGGTTGTCCCAAACTATAGCAGAGCGAAGCCATAACGATCCACCAAATACACAAACCCCAAACGCCCGGAGCCGAGCCTAGCCGAAAAAAGAAAAGACCTAAGAAGCTTGGAAACCGACACAGATCCATCGAGGCAGGCAGGCATACGAAACCAGCTAAACAATAAACCTTCGGCTCAGAAATAGAACCCAAAAAACAAGAGGCGGGATTCAAAAGGACACCAACCTCAACGCTCCTCGAAATCAGCAACGATCGGCCGTTTCCCCTCCGATCGGCATCTCATCAGAAACTGAAAATAAAACCCCAAAACTATATCTTAGAAGCCCGTGGAGAGAGAAAGTGCGCTAGGGCTAGTTACAGAGAGAGAGAGAGAGAGAGAGAGAGAGAGAGAGAGAGAGAGTCGCTTCGCTTACTTACTCCCATTTTTTTATTTCTTCATTTTTGTGTCAAATTTCCCTCTTGCTAATTATTAACTCTGTTTGGTTTCTTCCCGTCTTTTTTAATACAATATTATAAAGTGGGCATAACCGTTTCGAGTTGGTCCCTCCCTCTCTAGTTCCTCTGCCTTTGTTTCTTAATACAACGATTAATTAATTAAACAGACGACAGTTATCTACCCAGATTATCACTCAGACACGTTTGGTTTGTGTGCTTTTTACTTTCTTTTTTCTGCAAGGTACGACGTTTCCCCTTCTCCTGTAATTATATATGACATCTAACTTAATTTTCTTTGTCATGGAACGTTATTTAAATTAGTTGTTGATTTAATGTTACCTAGTCGGGAGTGGGTCCGGAATAAACAATAGTTTAAAAATTGTGGTTCAACCGGTTCTCAGTCAAAATGTTCCCATGGATTAATAACTGGTCGATTTTTACTATGAATCAGGGAGTGACATGATAATTCATAATTCGATCGAACTATCCGATCACACATCTCTGTATGACCCAATTTGCTTATAACAGGAAAATTTTAATTTTTTAATTTAATTTAATTTAATTTAGAATCATTACATAAATTTTTAAGTTCAGAGCTTGTACATATTCTTTGAATACCAATAAACTATTTTTTCAACAATGTTTGATAATATGTCAACTAGGTCATGCAAATTGGACTAATAATTAAACAAAACAACTCGGATCTTTCTGTAATTAATTAATTAATTTAACACTTGAAAATTTTATTTGCATAAACTTTACACCAAAGTTGATACATATTTGAAATTATTTGATATTTTATCAATTTTCTGCCAAATTAAAATTATTTTACATTAGTTTTTTTTTAATTAATTACCATTTTATTAAAAAGAAAATAAAATGTTACAAAGGACACGAGCCCGTAAAATTCTGCTGGCCAACAGTCCTGGCAGTCAGGAGGGGCAACGAGAAAAACCCAACATCAGCGAACCCACAAGCCGGGTCGCTCGGTGGGGTATAATAAAGTACGGAGACCGGCGTGGAAGTCGGGAAGTGACCAGCGTTGGAAGCCGTGGAGTGACCGGCGTGGAAGCCGTGGAGTTGCCGACGTTGAAGCCGGTGGTGGCCGGCCCAGTGGCCGGCGGTGGCAGCCATGAACTTACCAGCGTGGAAGCCGTGGAGTGACCGGCGTGGAAGCCGTGAAGTTGCCGACATTGAAGCCGTGGAGTTGCCGGCGTTGAAGCCGGTGGTGGCCGGCGGTGGCCGGAGTTCTGGCGGAAAAATGACCATCGAGTACATCAAAAGATGCGCCTCGACTAGAGGAGTGCGGGTCTGTCCTCGGATTGGTCCGGCAAGGCCCGAAGCGATCGAGATCTGAAAAACGATAGGCGAAGAACTTTTGCGGACGACGGCAATCGACGGTAATCTGGCGGTCGTGATTGGTATCGACGGGTGTGGCCTCGGACGGCCGACCCGATAGTGTGGTCTGATCAAAGATCGGACGCCCGGGACATTCCCGGCAAGGTCGGGAGTGCACCGGCCAAAACTCTCTTTTCTCTCTCTTTTAATACGTGGTTTTCCACATTAGTTAGTAATTACTAGTTTAGAAAGAAAAACTGACGATCCAACTTGGGCCAAATATCGTGAATCGAAAAAATTGAAGATTTCTAAATCACCGCTCGGTTGAGTTTTAAGAACATTGATGACAATGCCTTACTACAACAGATACAAACAAAAACGGACTTGTGCATTATGAAAGGTAAACTTGAAATACAAACGATTTCATACGGACAATTTTGGAAATATGAAATTATATATATATATTTTTAGATCATATTCTAATACCTATTCTAATACATATTCTATTACAATGTACCAGAAATCGAACCCTGAACTTCCCAAACCCCTCCCCACCCTTGTGTCGCTGGACCAAAGGTCACTCGGCAAAATACAAAATTATATAAATTGTTTTTTTAGGTAAAACATATGACTTTTATTAATGATCAATCATCGTGAAATTGCTAGTACATCTTGTTGCAAAGCATTTGCTATTTCTACAGGTGGAACAGCAAAAAAATGTTCTATCTCCGAAAAGGGACCTATCATTTTGCCAGAAGATGTGTCGGTACATTGGCCGAATGTCTAGTAAAGCAGAATCGGACTTCAATCAGAGCTTTAGTGGCTTCAGTGCAATCCTCCACCAACATGGCATGGTCGCTTCGATCCCTGCCCCCTGATTGAAGAGCTAGCAAAAGCGGTTGACAGTCTGTTTCGATAATAACCTGGAGACAAGACAATTCGACAGCTAGTGCAATGTCAAAAAGCACACCATAACTTTCAAGTAAAGTTGGATGATGGACTATCGGGATGGTTTTAACAACCGCTTGAATGAAATTCCCTTCTTCGTCTCTGGCAATTGCACTTACTTGACCTCCCATGTGGTTTGTTACCCATAAATCTGTATTTATCTTGATGAAACCAGTAGGTGGAGGTGACCTCGCCGGAGGCTCAAAAGGGTTTGAGCTTGTACCCCGTGATGAGTACTTAAAATACTCATTACTTGTGTCCATTTTCTAATTTGTTTTTAGTATTTTAGATTATTTTATTTTAGTTTTAGTTATCTTTGTCTTAATTTTCTTTATTTCATGTTTTTAGTTGTGTATTTTGTTTCTTATTATGTTTTATGGTTTTTAGGAGCTAATTCGAGGAAATAGATGATGACCGAGCTAGACGAGCTGATGCATGGATGAGAGGAAAGATGCGAAGGCAAGAAGAGCAAAGCTGAGGACCTGGCGCACGCCAGAAGAAGGTGGCATACGCCAACAATACACCAGAAGCAAACGACCACGAGCAAGAACGACCAGACACGAACGACCGAGAACTTGAGGATCTGGCGCACGCCAAGAATAGTTGGCGCATGCCAGACCGGACAGTGACTGAACTGCCACTTGTCTCTTTGAGTGAAAAACACTAGAGGGGGCCATGCACTCGGGAATTTTGAGCTTCTTGTGACCTTGGCAGACCATTGTGGAAAAAGACAAGTATGTGTGGGGAAAGAAGTGTTCAACACGAATTTTGGCCATCGTCTCTGTGAAAAACGTGAGGAAGAAAGCTGACTACACCTTGTAAAGCTTTCTTCTCTTGTACTCTTCATTTTGTTAATTATTGTTAAGTATGTTCTTGTTTTTTATTATGTTGTTCATTGTTAATATGTGTGAGTAGTTAATCTATGAGTTTGGTGTCTTGAAGCCAAGATGTAGTCACGGTTTATTGGGTTAAAAATCATGATGAACATGTCAAACTAACGAACTTAATGCCATGCTAAACTTGCTTGATCACTAAGGTTAGAAGTTAGTTTAAACTTGAGACCGAGAGGAGATGGTTTAAATGGAAAGGTTAGTTAGATAAGTTACTGGTTCGAGTTGCTAATACTCTTTCTCAGTGATTTATTGTCCTTAAAGTGATGCATATAGTTGGTTCTTTGCTGTGCTTCATTGGTTTTTGGGGTCGAGAGAACATCTAACTATTCTAAGCATAGTAAAGAAGCAATTTAGACCATTCTAGCACGAGAGTGTAGTTTGGTTGTTTTTGAAACACTTGGACCATGTTATGCACTTAGTAAAATCTCTGAATTTTGTTGATTATTGTGGTTTTAAGTTCACCTTACTCCTTTGTGCTTATTAAGTTGTTAAAAATCTGTTGTTAAAACCAAACCTTCAAAGTAGCTAAGTTCATAATTTATTAGATTCGTAATCCGACTTAAAACGAGTGTTTACATCAAACCACTTCATAAATTTATCTTAGACAAGTTACTAAACCAAGTTGAAGCTTTAAACTCGGTCCTTGTGGATGATATTACCTAACTTACTCATTTGTGCAACTCTGCATAAAAAACTGCTGTATTGGCGCACACCAGAATTGGTGGCGTACGCAAACTTTGGGCCATCTGAGGTAAAAATTCTCACGTCAGAAGAGTTGGCGTACTCCAACTCTTTTAAATCGTTAAACCTGGTGCATGGCCGAAATTTATGGCGTATGCCAGGTTATCTTAGCAGACGACCTGTCGTCTAGAAAAACAGTAGAAAACTTATAAGGATAAGAGCAGACCTCTTGTTTGAGAGAGCTAACAAATTGGCGCCGTTGCCCGGAATTGAGTTTTAAACGCTCGATTTGGTGAACGAACTTGGATTAGATAAATTTTTTTTGTATTATAATAATAATATAATTTAATTTAATTTAAATAAAAAAACAACTAAAAATTTTTAGTTAATTTTTAGCGTTACTTGCAACACAAGTTACTTGCAAGGAAAGTTACGTGCATGCCCTTAACCAGGTCAACCAAAAATTTTCCGTTAGAATTTGAAGAAGACATTACTCTATTAGAAAGGTTATTGCGCAAAGCGAAAAGAGATAAATCAAGGATGGATCAAAGACAAGAAGGACAAGGAGCTGAAATTCAAGCTCCTAGAAGATCTTTGATGGACCATAGAAGACCGACATATGAAGGAGCAAAAATTGGAATCCAGCAGCCAGCTATTAAAGCTAATCACTTCAAAATCAAGCCGACAGTGATTCATATGCTTCAAGCATCGAGTCAGTTCTATGGACTACCTAATGAGGACGCAAATGACCATCTTGAAAATTTCATGGAATTAGTTGATAACTTCAAGTATCCTGGAGTATTTGATGATACTGTTAAGATACAAATGTTTCCATACACGCTTAGGGACAAGGCTAAACTATGGTACAAGCGACTTAAAGGTTCTCCTATAACCACTTGGGAAGAACTGGCAAATGCTTTTCTGGACAAGTATTTCCCATACTCAAAGATAAGCAAGCTCGTTGATGAGTGCTTAAAACACTCATTACTTTTGTCCATTTTCTAGTTTGTTTCTAGTATTGTAGGTTGTTTTATTTGAGTTTTAGTTATCTTTGCCGTTGTTTTCTTTATTTCATGTTTTTAGTTGTGTATTTTGTTTCTCATTGTATTTTCTTGTGTTTAGGAGCATATTTGAGGTGAAATGGAGGATGATCGAGCTAGACGCGCAGATGCATGGACAAGAGGGAAGCCATGAAGGCAAGAAGTTCAAATCTGGCATAGTTGGCGCGCGCCATAGGTGCGATTGGCGCGCCAAGACAGACCTCTTCCTACTCAAAAGATGATAACTTTTGCATACGACGTCCAAATGCGATGAGGTTGGTGGCGTTGGAAAGAAGACATCCAGGGCTACAACTTTTTCGCTAATAGGTATCTTCAAATTCTGAGTCTAAGAGGTCCAAAATGCAAGAATGGCGCACGCTAATGGTTTCTGACACACGCCAATGAAGCAAAACCAAAGACATGGCATATGCCAGGTGCAATTGGCGTACGCCAACCCCTGACAGAGACTGATTTAGGCCAACCCACTTGCTCATTTCAATGGCAAACATTAGAAGGGGCCATGACATTCGAGTTTTGGCATTAGAAGATGATAAAAGACATGTATAGGGAACATTTGAGGGTAGTTGCTAGGATATTTAGAGTTTTAAACATTAAACTTACCTTTGCTTTTGACTTTTGACTTTGGTAATGTAATAAGTATGTAATAAGCAAAGGAGACTAAGGCAGAGAGGGCAGAGGGGAAAGGCCACGAAATTGGAAGATAGTCTCTGCCAAGAGGGAGGAACATGATGGAGGAGGAAGAAAAGCTTCAAGAACATCATTAAGCTTCCTTCTCCTTAACTCTTTCCTTTGTATTTAAGCTTATGTTCATATTGTATATAACTATGTTGTTGATTATAAGCATGTGTAACTAGTTTGTTAGTGAGTTTGGTGCCTTGAAACCAAACATGTAACTACAGTTTAAGGGAGTAAAAATGATAAGGAACATGTTTTGATTAACGAACTTAAGGCTTAATCATGATTTCACTTAGGTTATGATAATCATTAGTCTTAGGAACCAGGTTTTGGTTTTAACAAGAGTGGTGGCCAAGTAAGTTCGGTTTTGACACAACCAACTTTGGTTTTGACAAAGTCATAACAACCATGCATTGGTTTAGACTAATTGGCTGTGATAAAATCTTTGTGAGTAACCTTGACTATGAACTTAGTTAATCCTAGAGACCGAAAGGAGATAGGGTTAATGGAAAGGTTAATTCGTTGGTTAGTTGCTTTAAAAGAAGAGAAATCATCCTTAGTAACTTGTTGTCCACTGAGTGATATGGATAGTTAGTCCTTAGCTAAGTGAAGTTGGCTTTTGGGGTCGAGAGAACATCTTGCCATTCTAAGCATAGTTGAAGATCAATTTAGACTAATCTAGCGCGATAGTGTAGATTGGTTGCCTTTGAATCACTCGGACCATGTCACATACTTAATAAACTCCTTGAACATGTTGGTTACATTCATTTTAAGTGCACCTTACTCACTTTTGTGTTTTAAGTTGTTAAATCTTAGTTTAGTTAGTTAAACTAGTAGACAGTTTTGCTTCTGCTTGACACCTGGCGTACGCCAAGTCCTATTGGCATACGCCAACCTAGACAAAACAGAGATCTGGCGTACGCCAGGTGAGGCTAGCTAACCAAAAAGGTAGTCTAAACTAGTTCCTCGTGGTTCGACACTCTACTTCACTATCATTGCAATGGGTGTTCGTTTGTTGGCACAAAAAACTACCCTCGTCAATTGGCACCGTTGCCGGGGAAGTAGGCAAAGGACATTTGAGTAGGTTAGCAAATTGGAATTATGACATTTTTGTTTTTTTGTTAGTTTTAGTTTTTATTGAGGTTGTAGAGATGAATTCCTTTGGGTACCATTGGTATAATAGAATTCAAAGTTCATTTCATGATGATGAAGTTGAGGATATACATAACTTGGTGGAAGCAAATCGAAGAGAACTCAATCTCAACCAAACTCAAGTTTGGACTTACGAGTGGTGCAGGTGGTTAGGACATAACAAAAATCAATGTGAAGAATATTGGTTCGACAAACCCCATAGAGCCTCCTCAGATCATGAAAATTTTGTGCTCAACAACAAGGGGCAACATGATACCATTAGTGATCCAACATGGAGTAGAAATCCTTATTCCTCAAGTTGCGAAGGAGTAGTACAACCTCTAAGGTCTTATTCCCTTGAAGATAGATTGGACTCAATGGAAGCAACAATGGATAAGATGTTGGAGAAGTTGTGTGCGCCAAGTCAAACTTTTGAGAGAGTGCAAGCTCACTCAGATGATATTTGCACTAGTGCACCAACGAAAGATGCCATTTTCTTTAAACCATCTAAGCTCATCCATTATTTATGGGAAAACGATGAAATGCAAGTGGAGGATGACAATGAGCAAAAAGACTTGAGAGTGGAGGAATAATCATACGTTCCTCCACCATCATACATCAATCCAATATCATTCATAGAAAATCTATATAATGTTGAAAATAAGAGTCGTCTTTGGGATTTTGAAACAGAGGACTGGTACCAAGAGACCCTAATGAGATCACTTATTTATACCAATGCACTTCCACTAGAGGGTGAAAAGAATGAGGATAAGGAGGAAGAAAAAGAAGAGATAGAGTTTTTAAAGAGCACAAAAATTGAGGTTGACAAACCTATGACTAGTGCTAATTATTTTTTGCATCACTGTAGCTCAACCAAGGATTTGGCGAATATTGAAGATTTAGATCAAAAAGAAGAAGCCATGTCTATGGAAGAGTCTAGTTTAATCCGTCATAATATTCACCCTCGACATCAGGATCTAAGAAGATTTGCTAAACCTTTAATTTTGGATTTGTTAAGTGGAAAAACACCCTGCTATAATGGTTTACAACCACCCACTCTTGGTTGGGACTGGTTAGTTTTGGGTGAGGATAAAACACCTCTCAATCTCACGATAAACATCAGTGCTATTGACTCTTTAGTTGATTGGCACATGTCTGCATTTTCACGATTGATGGGGGATAAAAAGTTGCTCCTATATGATTGTTGTGCTCAACAATTTGTATAGAGGGAGATATTCGAAAACAAGGGTGACTGCATCAAGAATTGCACTAACTCACAAAATGTGCGTACCGTGTTACTATGTGGTGACCCCATTAAGCTTAACACTGAAAAGGCCGCTAGGAGAGGTAGTTCATCATGGTATGCCATTCGTGAGTTGTGTGATCTGTGAAAGTCAAAATTGCACTCGTGACCCATCAGAATGGGGCGTCTGGTTTTCAAGCTTTCCAGGAACGCAGCGTAAATAAAAGCCAAAAAAAATTAGCATAGTTTGTATCATATGTATGTTATTTTTATTTTTAATGTTTGTATCATAATTGTTCAGTGTGTGTTATTATAAAAGTTGGCGTACACTAATTTTGCCAATGCTGAAGACCTGGCGCACGCCACTGAAGACCTGGCGCATGCTACTGAAGACCTGGCGCACGCCACTGAAGACCTGGTGCACGCCACTGAAGACCTGGCGCACGCCACTGAAGACCTGGCGCACGCCACTGAAGACCTGGCGCACGCCAAGTAGGGCAGATTTCGAATCTATAAATTCGGAAGTCCGCCGCTTTTTGCCATAACTCACCCACATTCAAAATTTTCACCCACAAAAATCACGGGCTTGAGCCTTCCCAACCTCTGACAGACATTATGGCCAGTACGACTTCTCCAATGGCGGGTGATGAAGGATCTTATGGTGACTATTACAGGAAGACTAGAAGGGAGTTTCTTTTTCTTGTATTTTTATTTTTCTTTTGTTTTATTCTATTTAGTTATATATGTTATCTTACTGAATTTTGTTCTTTCATTTATAGCTGTGACTTTGTATGATAATGTATTTATCTATTTACTTTTGTGTTTGCGTTTGCTTGCTTATCTTTATTTTATATTTTCGAGATCTGTTTATTCGTATCTTTGGTGATCCGGTATGGAAGTGTTCCGATTTGAGCTCTGCAGGGTTCGATCTCCTTGCTGCTTCTTAACGTACTAGATCATCGAGATAAAACTGTCTCAATTTATTTTTTTTTGTAATTAGGTGTTTATTAGTATCCTAACCACATTGAGGACAATGTGTCATTCAAGTGTGGGGGAGGGTTCCTTCAGGAATCTTCCTTATATATGAGTGTCTATGATATGTAGGTTTAGACTTGGCATGAATTTTTCAAAATTTGACCCCCCTCAAAAATTTTCAACTTGTGTTAGAATTTTATCAAACTCTTAGTTAGGAATTTAATTCGAGCACAACGCCTAGGAATTAGTAAGAACCTCACACTCGATTGTTTAAATTGGTGGTTTCATTATGTAGACTAGACTAGAGAGTTTATGAGTGAACCTTGTGAGGGCTTGAACCGACGGAAGAGACACCAGTCTTTATATTTCATGAGGTGCATACTAGTGTTAGTTAATCGAGGCATCCTACTAGTACTTATTATAGTCTAGATTGTGTGGAAGTTAGTGAAATGACGGGGGCATTCTTCGATATTGGAGCCTAGAGCTTTAGAGACAAAATCCCTAAATTACTCGTTGTTTTCACCATTTGAGCTGAGCCTTTTCTTGATCTTAGATTAGGAAGCCGATTCAAAACCTACATTATCCATCTTCCTTACCTTTGATCATCCGATTCGAGGACGTGAGGTTTGCATGTGTATTGGGTTTAGTTGGTAGCTTGGTTTATTTCGGTGATAGTGGTGGGATGTTTTACTATGGCTGAGTAAGAAGCCGAGTCTTTGCCTAAATCGTGACAAGAATGTATAGTTTGTGAATGTTGTTACATTATATGAAAAAGAAGGAAGGAATGAAAAAAAAACAAAAAGAAAAAGAAAGAAAATGAAGTGAAAAAGAATGTGAATTCCAATAAGGCATGTTTTTGGGCAAAACTTGTGCTTCTAGGTCTTAGTTCATTGGGATACTTGGGGAGTGTGTTTATGCCCCATCCATATCCTCGGATTGGGAGGTTTAGCTACCATCCATATATTTTACCTCACCTTTACCTTATGCCCCATTACAACATGATGAAAAGACTCCCCGATCATTAGCAACCATTGCAACTTTTAGGTAGCGCTGAGTAGGATGTAAGATGCTTTGAGATATTGACCTGTATGCGAGTGATAGGAAGTTGAACATACACATTATATGAGTGATACACTTTACTATCCTTGAGAGTTTAACCTTCTAGTGTCTTTTACGTAGAGTTAACACTTGTTTAAACAATAGAGTGTCGAGGTTACTACTAGGTCGTAGTGTTTTGTGTTTTGGAATTGATGAACTAACTAGGTTTATGATGAGATTTTAATATAAGTTGATGTTTTTGAGGGAATTTAAGTTATGATCGAGTCTTGCCAAGTCTTTACCTCATTTTGTGTTTGTGTGTGTTTTTTGTGATTTTTGTTTTGTTGTTGTCCGCATTTGAGTTTTGCTTGGGGACAAGCAATGATTCAAGTGTGGGGGTGTGATGAGTGCTTAAAACACTCATTACTTTTGTCCATTTTCTAATTTGTTTCTAGTATTGTAGGTTGTTTTATTTGAGTTTTAGTTATCTTTGCCGTTGTTTTGTTTATTTCATGTTTTTAGTTGTGTATTTTGTTTCTCATTGTATTTTCTTGTGTTTAGGAGCATATTTGAGGTGAAATGGAGGACAATCGAGCTAGACGCGCAGATGCATAGACAAGAGGGAAGCCACGAAGGCAAGAAGTGCAAATCTGGCACAGTTGGCGTGCGCCATAGGTGCGATTGGCGCGCCAAGACAGACCTCTTCCTACTCAAAAGATGATAACTTTTGCATACGACGTCCAAATGCGATGAGGTTGGTGGCGTTGGAAAGAAGACATCCGGCGCTACAACTTTGTCTCTAATAGGTATCTTCAAATTCTGAGTCTAAGAGGTCCAAAACACAAGAATGGCGCACGCCAATGGTTTCTGGCGCACGCCAATGAAGCAAAACCAAAGACATGGCGTACGCCAGGTGCAATTGGCATACGCCAATCCCTAACAGAGAATGATTTAGGCTAGGATATTTGGAGTTTTGGCATTAGAAGATGATAATAGACATGTATGGGGAACATTTGAGGATAGTTGCTAGGATATTTGGAGTTTTAAACATTAAACTTACCTTTGCTTTTGACTTTGGTAGTGTAATAAGTGTGTAATAAGCAAAGGAGACTAAGGCAGAGAGGGTAGAGAGGAAAGGCCACGAAATTGGAAGATAGTCTCTGCCAAGAGGGAAGAACATGATGGAGGAGGAAGAAAAGCTTCAAGAACATCATTAAGCTTCCTTCTCCTTAACTCTTTCCTTTGTATTTAAGCTTATGTTCATATTGTATATAACTATCTTGTTGATTATAAGCATGTGTAACTAGTTTGTTTGTGAGTTTGGTGCCTTGAAACCAAACATGTAATCACGGTTTAAGGGAGTAAAAATGATAAGGAACATGTTTTGATTAACGAACTTAAGGCCTAATCATGGTTTCACTTAGGTTATGATCATCATTAGTCTTAGGAACCATGCTTTGGTTTTGACAAGAGTAGTGGCCAAGTAAGTTCGGTTTTGACACAACCAACTTTGGTTTTGACAAAGTCATAACAACCATGCATTGGTTTAGACTAATTGGCTGTGATAAAATCTTTGTGAGTAACCTTGACTATGAACTTAGTTAATCCTTGAGACTGAAAGGAGATAGGGTTAATGGAAAGGTTAATTCGTTGGTTAGTTGCTTTAAAAGAAGAGAAATCATCCTTAGTAATTGTTGTCCACTGAGTGATATGGATAGTTGGTCCTTAGCTAAGTGAAGTTGGCTTTTGGGGTCGAGAGAACATCTTGCCATTCTAAGCATAGTTGAAGATCAATTTAGTCTAATCTAGCGCGATAGTGTAGATTGGTTGCCTTTGAATCACTCGGACCATGTCACATACTTAATAAACTCCTTGAACATGTTGGTTACATTCGTTTTAAGTGCACCTTACTCACTTTTGTGTTTTAAGTTGTTAAATCTTAGTTTAGTTAGTTAAACTAGTAGACAGTTTTGCTTCTGCTTGACACCTGGCGTACGCCAAGTCCTATTGGCGTACGCCAACCTAGACAAAACAGAGATCTGGCGTACGCAAGCCTCACCTGGCGTACGCCAATCAGACCCAGAACATAGAATCTCCCTCACAGAAGTGATCAATCGTTTGTAGGTTTAGATTTAAGTAGATCTTTCTTATTAATTTTATCCTAGACTAGCTAGCTAACCAAAAAGGTAGTCTAAACTAGTTCCTCGTGGTTCGACACTCTGCTTCACTATCATTGCAATGGGTGTTTGTTTGTTGGCACGAAAAACTACCATCGTCACTCGTCAAGAACAATTTGAAGGTGACTCTTTGAGTGAAACTTGGGAGAGATTTAAGGAATTACAAAGGAGTTGCCCTCACTATGGTTTATCGGAGGAATCTTTGATCAAAACTTTTTATTTTAGCCTTTTACCTACAATAATGGAGACTGTTGATGCTGCTTCTAATGGGAATTTTATGAGGAAGGAAAGAGACGAAGCCTACCATATTCTGGAAGAATTGGCAGCAACAAACAGGATAATTCGAAATGAAAGAAAGAAATAACATATCAGAGAGCTGAGAGAATTAACTGAGCGAAGCAAGAAGAGACGAATGATTGAACTTGATGCTTCCTCATCATTTCAAGCTCAGTTAGATTTAATGGCAAAATAGTTACGTGATTTGACTGTAAACAAAGTTGATGCTGTCGCTATTCAACAAAATTGTGAAGCTTGTGGTAACATTGGCCATGAGTTGAGTCAATGTGCCATGATGAACCAACAAACTGAGCCATTTAATTTTGTTAGTAGTCAAGGACAAGGAGGAAACCGAATAGGGAACAATCCATATTCCTCAACATATAATCCTGGATGGAGGAATCATCCTAACTTCTCATGGAAAGACAGAAGCAATGAAGACAGTATGGCAATTGTCCCTGATAAAGGACTACCATTACGTGCACCACAACAAGGACCACCACCTGGTTTTCAACCAAGAGGGTTTTTGGGAGAAAGAATGGGGGCCTTAGAGGAAAGATTTGACAAAGTAGAGAAATTCATCCAACAAACTGGAGAATCATCCACTAACCAAAGCCAAATATTGAAGGCCTTGGCAAGCCAAGAAGCAAGGCAAAACAATTTGGAACAATTCCTTAGGGGGCAATCAACTACCATACGCAACATGGAAATACAACTTGGAGAAATTGCAAAGGCAAATGCCCAAAGAGATTCAGGGTCACTCTTAAGCTCTACTGAAGAAAATCCTCGAGGTCACGTTAATGCTATTGCCTTAAGAAGTGAGAAGGAATTAGCCTCTCAAACAGCTAAAGAGAAGGCTAAGGAAACTAACATTGAGATCCCTGACCAAGACAAGGTAGAAGAAGTACAGCAAGAAGAAACTTTGCAAAAGGAAGTTGCAGAGGAAGAAGAAGTTTACAAGCAGCCATCACCAATGATTCCCATTCTACCTTATCCTCAGAGGGTAAAGAGAAAGTCGGGAATGGATGAGAAATTTCTCTGTTTTATGGAGAAAATGAAGGATATACAGATTAATGTCTCTTTTCTTGAGATGCTAGATCAAGTTCCATACTATGCCAAATTTCTAAAGGAACTCGTCACGAAGAAGAGGAAGTGGGAAGATAAAGAGACAGTCGACCTCATGGCAGATTGTAGCTCTCTAATCTTGAAAAATATTCCCACTAAGCTTCAAGATCCTGGGAGTTTCACTATTCCTAGTTTTATTGGTGACACTGAGTTTCCAAAGTATTTATGTGATTTAGGCACAAGTATTAACTTGATGCCTTTATCGACATTTCGAGAACTAGGGCTGTATGAAGTTAAGCTGACTTCTTTGCTACTCCAGTTAGCAGACCAAACTATAAAGAAACCATTTGGTGTGGTTGAGGATGTCCTGGTAAAGATCGACAAGTTCATCTTTCCAATTGACTTTGTGGTTCTGGATTTTTCTGAGGACAAGAATTGTCCACTAATTTTTGGCAGACCCTTCCTCAACACAGCACATGCATTGGTAGATGTGCATAATGGTAAATTAGTTCTCCGAATTGGAGATGAGAAAGTTTAGTTTAACATGACAAATGTGATGCGTCATCCTCTTGATGAAGGGATGTGCATGAAAATTGACGTTGTTGATAAATGTATTCTCGAGTGCTGTAAGGAAAATATTTTAGGAATAGAGAAAAAGGATAACACGAAGAAGAGGAGGAAATTGTGGAAGAAGTAAAGGAAGAAGTCGATAAGAGAAGTCTACTCGAGGAATTGGAAATTCATTTGAAATATCGAACTCCACCCTCAATTGTGAAAGTTCCATCCTTAGAGTTGAAAGAGCTACCACCGCATCTAAGGTATGCATTCTTAATATATGGAGGGAGGTTACCAATTATAATCTCAAACAAGCTCTCCAAGGATGAAGAGGACAAAGTGCTCGCAATTGTGAACAAACGGATTAAGGCAATTGCTTGGCAAATCTCAGACATCAAGGGGATAAGTCGAAAAATTGTGATGCACCATATTCACATGGAGGATGGAGCAAGGCCGAGGGTAGACCGACAAAGGAGACTTAATCCAAACATGAAGGAGGCTGTGAAGAAAGAGGTGATCAAGCTTCTAGAAGCTAGAATTATTTATCCAATTTTGGATAATGAGTGGGTTAGTCCAATCCATTGTGTCCCCAAGAAAAGGGGAATGATAGTAGTAATCAATAATGAGGGGGAACTCATTCCAACACATACTGTGACCGGTTGGAGGGTGTGTGTTGACTATAGAAAATTGAATGACGCCACACAGAAGGATCACTTCCCTTTGCCATTCATTGATCAGATGTTAGAAAGAATAGCAGGATATTCTTACTATTGCTTTTTGGTTGGGTACTCAGGGTACAATCAAACAGCGATATACCCCAGAGATCAGGAGAAGACATATTTCACCTGTCCTTTTGGTATTTTTGCTTATTGCAGAATGCCTTTTGGATTAAGTTATACCCCAGCAACATTCCAACGTTGTATGGAGTCCATCTTTTGGGAGATGAATGAGAAGATTATGGAAATTTTTATGGATGACTTCTCTCTATTTGGAAATTCATTTGATCATTGTCTGGAAAATCTTGATAAGGTACTGGAAAGATGTGAGGAAAAGAATCTTGTGCTCAACTGGGAAAAGTGCCATTTTATGGTAGATGAAGGAATAGTTCTCGGGCACAAGATTTCTAAAGTTGGAATGGAAGTGGACAGAGCTAAGACGGACGCAATAGAAAAGATGATTACACCAACCACAGTTAAAGGAATTAGAGCCTTTCTGGGTCATGCAGGCTTTTATAGAAGATTCATCAAGAACTTCTCTCTAATTGCCAAGCCTCTCACAAACTTGTTAGTGAAGGACGTGTCCTTTAATTTTGACGAGCAGTGTCAGAAGGCATTTGATGCCTTAAAAAAAGCTTTAGTAACAGCTTCGGTTATTTCATCGCCAGATTGGAAACTTCCATTTGAGCTAATGTGTGATGCAAGTGACCTGGCTCTAGGTTGTGTGGTTGGACAAAAGAAAGAGAGAAAATTACATGTCATCTACTATTTTAGTAGAGTATTGGCAGGAGCACAACTCAATTATACAACCACAGAGAAAGAGTTACTTGCGGTCGTCTACGCTTATGACAAATTCAGAGCATACTTGCTTAGTTCAAAAGTTATAGTCTATACTGACCATGCTTTTTTGAAGTATTTATTCTCAAAGCAAGATGCTAAACCTCGCTTGATGTACTGGATTTTGTTACTTCAAGAATTTGATTTATCAATCAAGGATAAGAAAGGAGTTGAAAATGTTGTCGCAGATTATCTCTCTAGGTTAGAAAAAAGCGACAGGATGGAGAAAAATGGTAAGATACAGGAAGAGTTTCCTGATGAAACTCTGATGACAATAAGTAGAGTGGAAGCCCCCTGGTATGCAGATTTTTCCAACTTTTTAGTTGGAGAAATTTATTCCAGCAAGCCTAAGTTATCCTCAAAGGAAGAAATTCCTAAGGGATGCTAAATTGTTTATTGGGATGATCCATATCTCTTTAAGAGATGTAATGATGGGGTGCTTCGATGGTGCATTGCTGATTGGGAAATAGCTAATGTTTAAGAGCAATGTCACAACACTATTTACTCAAGTCATTATGGAGCAACAAGGACTGCAACAAGGGTATTTGAGCGCGGATTCTATTGGCCTTACATATTTAGAGACGCACGTACCTATGTGGAACAATGTGATTGCTGCCAGAGAATGGGTAACATCTCAAAAAGGAATGAGATGCCATTATCTGGTATTTTAGAGGTTGAGCTCTTTGATGTGTGGGGGTTGGACTTTATGGGACCTTTTCCCATATCGTATGGCAACAAATACATCTTAGTTAGAGTTGACTACATTTCAAAGTGGGTAGAAGCTTTGGCTTCACCTGCAAATGACTCTAGAGTAGTTGTCCTATTTCTTAAAAAACTCTTCTCGAGATTTGGAGTGCCATGAGCAATAATCAGTAATGGTGGATCACAATTCTGCAATAAACCATTCGAAGTCCTACTTAAAAGATATGGGGTAACTCATAAGGTGGCAACACCTTATCATCCCCAAACAAGCGGACAGGTAGAGCTTTCAAATCAAGAGCTCAAAAATTTTTTGAAAAAAATGGTTGGATCGGCTAGGAAAGATTGGTCGAATAAGCTCGATGATACCTTATGGGCATATCGAATGGCATTCAAAACTCCAATAGGAATGTCGCCTTACAGGATAGTTTATGGCAAAGCATGCCATCTTCCTGTGGAACTTGAGCATCGTGCGTTTTGGGCCATCAAGACCCTTAACTACGATTACAAAAAGGTGGGAGAACAAAAAATTCTCCAACTCTATGAGTTAGAAGAAATTCGAGATCTTGTATTCGAAAGCTCAAGACTCTACAAGGAAAAGACAAAAAAAAGACATGATGCCCATATTATCAGAAAAGATTTTAAAGAGGGTCAACATGTTCTTCTTTTTAACTCTAGATTTAAACTCTTTCCTGGGAAGCTCAAATCTAAATGGAGCGGACCTTACATGATTATTAAGGTATTTCCTTTTGGGGCACTTGATTTACAAAGTACCAAGGGGGAGGTATTTAGAGTTAACGGCCAACGATGCAAAATCTACCTTAGGGGAGCAATTGGTTAATATGTTTTATAAGGCATAAACAAAGTAGTAATCAAGCTGACGACGTTAAATCAGCATGTTTAGGTTAATTTTTATTTTTATTAGTATTTACTTCTATTATCTTACTAATAGGGTTTATTTTATTTTCTTTCACGTGCAGAGTATTGAGCGCTGTGACCTGGTTAATACGAGAAACTCATCACAAGTTGTGAATACTTTGGTACTATAGGGTGACTCGACTAGGCTTAGAGCTAAAAAAGTTTCAAGGAAAGGTAGTACTCCAACTTGGAGTTATGCATTTTGCAAAAGTCAGCGTTAGATTTGCAAATATGTTTTGTGTCAAGTACATAAGTTTAGTGAGAGTCTTAGTTTCTAGAAGAATTCTGATAGATGTTTGCCTTATCATTCTGAGAAGGGCAAATGAAAACTTGAAAATTGAACGAAGAGATGAGAACTTCTTGAGGCACTCACGAGGAACATCGAGAAGTGCTTACAAGAATAGAATGAGAAAGTTTGGATTCTGTCACAAGTGTGGTAAATTGGAGCATGACGGTGTTTGTAGCAAACATAGCACTATATCGCAAACTGAGCGAACTGTCCTTCTAAGACAAGACCCTGTTAGGCTTAAAGCCGAAAAGGCTGCGAGACCAGGTAGTTCGTCTTGGTACGTGATTAAAGAACTTTGTGAGCTATGGATATCAAAGTTGCATCTTTGATGGTGATTGCATTTGAGTTAGTACTATACGCCAACCAAGCGACGTGCTATTACATCGTGACCCTACTAGGCTTAGTGCCAAAAAGGTTGCGATAACTAACAATCCATCAAAAGATAATGACCCATCAGAATGGGGCGTCTGGTTTTCAAGCTTTCCAGGAACGCAGCGTAAATAAAAGCCAAAAAAATAAAAACATAAATAATAAAATAATAATAGAAAAACAAAAAAAATTATTAGTCTAGATGTACATTTGTGTGTTATTATCACAATTTGTTAGTTTAAGTGTTTGCTAGTTAGTTTGAATAGGTAGAATGTAAATGGCAAAAGCTATTTTCATCAAAAATGCACTAACTGGCACACGCCAGAGAAAGGTGGCGTGTGCCAGAAAAGGGAAAATACAAAACCTGACGTACGCCAGCTAGGTCAGATTGGGGACTATATATTCGGCAGTAGCCGATTTTTGGTCACAATTCACCATCCACCAGAATTCTCAAATCTGAAACCAAATCTACTCTTGCCTAAGCATTCTGGATACTTTGCCCACATTACCCAAGTCCGAAAACATGATCAACAATGTCTGGAGCTGAAGGATCAAGCCGAATCATCGGGAGGAACACAAGGAAGCGTGCGGACTCCTACATCGTCAGGGTCAGATTCTTCATCAGATCAACCCAGAGACATCCGCCACTATAACAACACTCCCTTTGCAATCTTCAATGATTGGGAGGGAGAGAGGTACCAAAGACTCTCTCGTCTCACTACTGTTGGTCATTTTAAGATTAATTGGAATGAGATGAGAATTTTAGGGGTAGCTGATGAGTTGGATGAGGTATTTGATAAGATGGGATGGGAGTACTTCAAGGATAGAACAATATTAGCTAGACAGGAGTTAGCATTGGAGTTCTACTACACACTGCAGGTTGAGGCAAATAGGCGTTCATTCACTGCACGATTATTTGATACTAATTTTGAGATGGATGAAGCTGAATTCATTGACCTTTTCGACCTTAAGACTGGAGGTGGAGCTTTAGATTTTGAACCCACTAGTTTAGCTCACCAGGCTTGGCATGAGATCATCGGATTTGCTAGATATGAGTCGGGGAGCGCGCCTAATGCGCTAATTAGAAAACCATATTTAGGAATCCTCCACCAATATATGTCTCTGATCTTCTCTGGTCCATGGGAAGAGTCTAAGGTATTCAGATCTCAGCTATATGCCATCGACTGCCGCCGCCATGACGTTAGGTTTAGCACTTATGCCATGGTGGTTGACTACTTTGCACGATCGATTAGCAATAGGGAACCTAGGCATCTATACCTAGATCATATCATTTCTCGCATTGCATGTCACCATTTTCCTGCGAGATTTTCAGAGTACACAGGATCATATGTGGAGCCGGTGGATCTTGACATTGACAAGCTCAACTACAGCAAGCTTATCAAGAGGATGATGACAAGAGATGGCGTGGAGATAGTGCGGTACAAGCCGTAGGAGGAGCGCCAGGCGGTCCTTGCTACCCTTACTAGATTGGGCCTTCCACCGCTGGTACAGTAACAGGTCCCTCAGTAGGACCCGGAGGAGGAGCATCATGATGAGGCTAGATCCAGCCATCAGTCTCCATGCCCACAAGTAGATCTTCATGACCAGTTTTCTGCGATGCAGTTGTAGCTACAGGGCTATGGAGACCAGCTTCAGGGCTATGACGTCTAGCTTCAGCATGTGATGTCATCGACTGCACGCATTGAGGAGCACCAGCGAGTTCAGATAGAGGAGCAGCACGTGTTCTACGCCAAGCAGCGACCATTCATGGAACAGCAAAAGGAGCAAGTAGTGTGGATGCGACAATGGGCCGAGAACTTCGGTGCTGGATTCATGTTTCCATCACAATCTCCACCGTAGCCTCTAGCACGGGATTGACAGGGAGCTCCTACTTCCGTCTTTTTATTTATTTTACTTTATTTATTTTTATTTGTTTGCTCTTTTGTGTGTTAGACTTTTTGTTAAGTGTGTTTGTTTGCTTATCTTTGCTTTTGATTTCTTGCATGTTTGTGTTTTTATTTTTGTGTGATATTTGTGATTTTGTATGCGTGTATTAGACACCTTGAGGACATTGTGTCATTCAAGTGTGGGGGAGGGTTCCTTCCAGGAATCTTTCTTGTTAGGATGTTTAGAGTATCTAGGACGTATAGGTTTAGACTTGGCATGAATCTATCAAAAATTTGACCCCCCTCAAAATTTTTTCAACTTGTGTTAGAATTTTATCAAACTCTTAGTTAAGGATTTAATTTGAGCACAACGCCTAGGAATTAGTAGGAACCTCACACTCTATTGTTTAGGCGAGTAGTTTCACTATGTAGACTAGACTAGAGGGTTTTTGAGTGTACCTTATGAGGATTTTAGCCGACGAATGAGACACCTGTCTCTATTTTTCATGAGGTGCATACTAGTGTTAGTTAATTGAGGCATCCTACTAGTACTTATCGTGGTCTAGGTTGCATGGAAGTTGTGAGAAGATGGGGCATTCTTAGATATTTGAGCTTAGAGCCTTAGAGCCAAAATCCTTTATTACCATTTGCGTAAAACCATTTGAGCTGAGCCTTTTTATTGATCTTAGACGAGGAAGCCAACTTTGAGCCTATTATTTATCATCATCCTTACCTTTGATCATCCGATTCGAGGACTTATAGTTTGCGCTTGTTGGGAATGTTTGTATTATGAGTAGTCGGTATCTGAAACCGATTTGGTGTATATCTTGGGAATTTTATAGTTTATGACCATGTTAAGAAGCCGAGTTTTGCCTAGACGCGTGCATAAGTTATAATGTGTTGAATGTAATAAAAAGAAAAAGAAGTGAAAAAAAGAAAAGAAAAAGAAAAGAAAAGAGAAGTAAAAAAGAAAAGAAAAAAGAATGTGAAGTTGAATAAGCATAAGTTCAGGCAAAACTTGAGCTTCTAGGTCTTAGTACATTGGAATATTGGGGAGTGTACGTTTATTATACTTGGTGAGGATGTTTTAGATTAAGCGAGAGACTGCTTAGTTCATGTATTCAGTCCTCGGATTGGGTGGTTTAGCCATGTTCCATATATTTTTACCTCACCCTGACCTTCAGCCCCATTACAACCCGATGAAAAAGCCTCCCCGATCATTGACAACCATTACGGCTTTTAGATAGCGCTGAGTAGGACATAGGATGCTTTGAGATATTGACCTGTATGCGAGTGATAGGAAGTTGACCATACACATTATATGAGTGATACACTTTACTATCCTTGAGAGTTTAACCCTCTATTGTCTTTTACATAGAGTCAACACTTGTTTAAACAATAGAGTGTCAAGGTGCCTATTAGTTCGTAGTGTTTTGTGCTTTGGAATTGATGAACTAACTAGGTTTATGATGAGATTTTAATATAAGTTGATATTTTTGAGGGAAGTTAAGTTTTGATAGAGTCTTGCCAAGTCTTTACCTCATTTTGTGTTTGTGTGTGTTTTTGTGATTTTTGCTTTGTTGTTGTCCGCATTTGAGTCTTTCTTGGGGACAAGCAAAGATTCAAGTGTGGGGGTGTGATGAGTGCTTAAAACACTCTTACTTGTGTCCATTTTCTAGTTTTTTTAGTATTTTAGGTTGTTTTATTTTAGTTTTAGTTATCTTTGTCTTAGTTTTCTTTATTTCATATTTTTAGTTGTGTATTTTGTTTCTCATTATGTTTTATGGTTTTTAGGAGCTAATTTAAGGAAATGGATGATGACCAAGCTAGACGAGCTGATGCATGGACGAGAGGAAAGATGCAAAGGCAAGAAGAGCAAAGCTGAGGACCTGGCACACGCTAGAAGAAGATGGCGTACGCCAGCAATGCACCAGAAGCAGACGACCACGAGCAAGAACGACCAGACGCGAACGACCAAGAACGTGAGGATCTGGCATATGCTAGGAACAGTTGGTACACGCCAGACCAGATAGTGACAAAACTGCCACTTACCTCTTTGAGTGGAAAATACTGGAGGGAGCCATGTACTCGGGAATTTTGGGCTTCTTGTGACCTTGGCAGACCATTGTGGAGTAGAGGGTGGATAGTAGTTAGGATATTATGTTAGTTTATATTTGTTTTGACTTTTGACTTTTGTTTTATGTTAATTAAGTACATTAGTGTAGAAAAAGACAAGTGTGTGTGGGGAAAGAAGTGTGCAGCACGAATTTTGGCCATCCTCTCTGTGAAGAACGTGAGGAAGAAAGCTGACTATACCTTGTAAAGCTTTCTTCTCTTGTACTCTTCATTTTGTTAATTAATGCTAAGTATGTTCTTGTTTTTGATTATGTTGTTCATTATTAATATGTGTGAGTAGTTAATCTGTGAGTTTGGTATCTTGAAGCCAAGATGTAGTCACGGTTTATTGGGTTAAAAATCATGATGAACATGTCAAACTAACGAACTTAATGCCATGCTAAACTTGCTTGATCACTAAGGTTAGAAGTTAGTTTAAACTTGAGACCGAGAGGAGATGGTTTAAATGGAAAGGTTAGTTGGATAAATTGCTCGTTCGAGTTGCTAATACTCTTACTCAGTGATTTATTGTCCTTAAAGTGATGCATATAGTTGGCTCTTTGCTGTGCTTCGTTGGTGTTTGGGGTCGAGAGAACATCTAACTATTCTAAACATAGTAAAGAAGCAATTTAGGCCATTCTAGCACGAGAGTGTAGTTTGGTTGTTTTTGAAACACTTAGACCATGTTATGCACTTAGTAAACTCTCTGAATTTGTTAATTATTATGGTTTTAAGTTCACCTTGCTCATTTGTGCTTATTAAGTTGTTAAAAATCTGTTGTTAAAACCAAACCTTCAAAGTAGCTAAGTTCATAATTTGTTAGATTTGTAATCCAACTTAGAACGAGTGTTTACATCAAACCACTTCATAAATTTATCTTAGACAAGTTACTAAATCAAGTTGAAGCTTTAAACTCGGTCCTTGTGGACGATATTACCTTACTGACTCATTTGTGCAACTCTGCATAAAAAACTGCTGTATTGGCACACGCCAGAACTGGTGGCGTACGCCAACTTTGGGCCATTCGAGGCAAAAATTCTCATGCCAGAAGAGTTGGCGTACTCCAACTCTTCTAAATCGTTAAACCTGGCGCACACCAAAAATTTGTGGCGTACGCCAGGTTATCTTAGCAGACGACCTGTCATCTAGAAAAACAGTAGAAAACTTATAAGGATAAGAGCAGACCCTCTCGTTTGAGAGAGCGAACACCCCGCATATGCTCCTTCATATGCTCCCTCATATAATCATTGTAGAAGTTGATTGCCTTTTGTAGTACGCAAGTTAGGTTGTTAGAGTTGGAGTCACCAAATACATGCATGTTCCTGATCTTCCATAGACCCCACAATAACACTAGAAGTTTTCCACTCTCAGCTTTACCCCTTGCGATAATGTATTTAGTCCACGCTTGGATGAACGAAGGGCAATTTATGATGCTCGATCCATAACCGATACCCTCTAGTAGTCTCTTTGTGCATGAGCACTCAACGAAGAGGTGTTCGATAGTTTCCGGAGTAGAGTGATATAGGCGACATAAAGACATTTTGATGATTTTGTGTTTCCTCAAATTCTCTCGAATGGGGATGTTGTTATCCAATATTCTCCATAGGAAGTCAATAGCTCGGGTGGCCCTTTTAGTTTCCAACAAGAATCCCAAACCTCATGTCCGATCACCAAAGTGCCAACCTGCTTGTTGGAGTTCACCAAGAGGAAAAGTCACTCTGATAGCCAGACTATACACTAAAAAGACCATCCATAGTAAATTTCCATCGTAAAGTGTCAGTCGGGCCACGAGGGCTTAGCCTGATTGCCCTGATTTATGTTTGATTATCCTCGAGAAAGAGTCACAGCAAAAGCTCCTTATCCCAAGAGAAAGTCACAGGATGCACTAACTCGAAAATAGTTTGTAGTTGATCTGCTCCCAAAAACAAGTAGCTAGGGTCTCCCATTGTTGACTCCGACAACCAATTGTCATTCCATATGTTTATCTCCGTGCCTGTGCCTACTCTCCATTCTAGCCAAAATTTTAGTAAGGAGAGGTCTGCAAGAATGCTATGTCATGCATGACTTGGGTTGTATTCCTCCTTCGCGTTGAGGAAACTGGTAGTAGGAAAGTATCTAGCTTGAAATATCCGAGAAGCCAGTGAGTTAGGAACACTAATCAACCTCCACGCCTGCTTAGCTAGCATTGCGTTATTGAAACTTTTCAGTTTTTGAAATTCCAAACCTCCTTCCTTTTTGGCTCAACACATTTTTTTCCAACTGTGCCAGTGCAACTTCCGTTCTCCATCATTACTTTCCTAATAGAAATCGCAAAGCCTTTTCTCTATACGATCATATAGTTCCACAGGAATAGAGAAAACAACTCAAAACGTAAGTGGGTAAGGCCTAAAGTACATAATTAATGAGAATTTCCCGTCCTAATCTGGATAGGAAGCATTTTTTTCTAATTTCCCAGTTTAACTTGAATGCAATCTTCCAGATTAGCAAAGACAACCTTTTTTGATCTTCCAATTTCTGTGGAAAGTCCCAGGTATTTCTCCTCCTCTGTAGCCAATCTCATCCCAATGGAGGAGCATAGTCGATTCTGGTCATCTGTCAAGACATTACGACTAAACTTTAATGAGCATTTCTGAGTAATAATTTTCTGTTCGGAAGCCTCTTTGTAAAGTGACAAGAGAGTCATAACATTACATAGTTCCGATTCTGTAGTTCTCGTAAAGAGTAATGCATCATCCACGAAGAATAGGTGCGTAATAGGGGGGCCGATCACACTATTTTAGCCTGTGTATTAATCCTGCTCTCTCTGCATCAAAATGGATGGCTGCCAGACCTTTGATACAAAATAGAAAGAGATACAGAGAAAGTGGATCCCCTTGACGAAGACCTCTACTAGGCTTAAAGAATTTTCCAATCGACCCATTGATCTGAACAAGAGATCTTACTATACACATGCATCTCATAATAAGGTTCACAAATGGGGTTGGGAATCCTAATACTCTCATCATTGCTTCTAAAAAGTTCCATTCCACCCTGTCATATGCCTTCATCATGTCTAACTTTAAGGCACAAAATCCTTTTCTTCTTCTATTTTTCTTCTTCAAGTAGTGGAAAACTTCAAATGCAATAAGGGAATTGTCCAAAATAAGACACCTTGGGACAAAAGCCCCCTGGTTTTCATGAATAATATAAGGAAGAAAACCCTTCATCCTGTTGGTGATGGCCTTTGTGATAATCTTCATGATGACATTACAAAGGCTTATAGGTCTGTACCTAGCACAGGAAGTAGGAGTCTTTACCTTCGAAAGAAACACGATGATTGTATCGTTAATGGTACTTTGATCAGAGGCTTCATTCAGAATAGATAGTACTATCTGAGTGACCTCTTTTCCAACAATTGCCCAATACCTCTAAAAAAAGAAGGGAGGTAATCTGTCTGGACTGGAAGCTTTAAAATGGGTGCATCTAAAGTAGCGCTGTGTAAACTTCTTCCTTAGTGAAAGGGGAGTTCAATGAGACTTTCATATCCGGGTTGACCTTCGGGGACACCTTAAAAGTAATAGATTCTACATGCACGCTATCTGTAGAAGAAAATAATGAAACATAAAAGTTCCTAAAAATCTCCTAAATTTCTACCTCCTCCTTCGCTAAAACTCCCTCATTGTTTTTAACACTCTCTATCTTGTTTCGTTTCATGCGATGTGAGACTTTTTTGTAGAAGAATTTAGTGTTTCGGTCCCCTTCTTTCAACAATGCGACCCTGGAATGTTGAGCCCACATCACTTCTTCCCTAACTAAGACCTTTTCCTTATCCCTCAGCAAGTCCTCTACTAGCTGTTTTGATTCGGCATCAACATGAAGAGATTGTGCCTCTATTATTTTTTGTTCAAGCTCTTTCACTTTACGTCTCATACTACCGAATACTTGCTTCTCCCATCTACTCAACACTTGAGCGCACAATCTGCTTATTACCACAAAACTATCCCCTTCCGAGCATGCTGATCAACCAAGCCAAATTTATTCTGGGAGTTCCTCGTGCCTCATCCATATCTCATCGAATCTGAATTGCCAATTAGAATGCAGACGACGATTCTCAATTAATACATGACATACAATTAGACTACAATCCGATTCTATCCTTGGTAGTGCCTCAACACGAGATGTAGGGTAACAATCCCACCATCTTGGATTAGCCACGAATGGGTCCAATTTACACTCTACCTGATCCCTTTCTTCCCTACCATTAGACCAAATATACCATAGACCCGTCTGGGGGACATCCCTGAAGTTACAAAAGAACATTGCCTCCTCAAAAGCATCCATATGATTACGTGGGATAACCAGGCCATTTCTCTTCTCCATCATCGTCTTAATCTCATTGATATCTCTACCACAAAGCCACAACAAGGGTGATTGATCCTTAATGACTTTAATATCTCCATGTATACTCTATCTTCCATTTTTGGCCACTTATAGAGACCCGTAAATCTCTATGCCTTTGTTTCTCTTATTTCCACGTTGGTGTGATGTAATGAGAAAGATAGTAATATGACAGGGAGATATCTCCTCCATAAAAGGACCTCATATGTTCTTTGCAACTAACAAAAACACTACACTCATATCCAGTCTATATTTCAATGCCTTCATCTCTCCTTTCGTCAATTTTGTCTCTGAAAGAAACAACAGTTAAGGATTACATGTCTTTGTTAACCTGCTTAGTTGACGAACTACCATGAAATTCCCCTATCCATGGCAGTTCCAACATAAAACATTCATTTCGACTAGCGGGGTTGCTCTACAACCTTTACTGATAAAGAGGAGTCCACGCTAGTGGTTAAAGCAATGACAAGCCTCTTGCTAACATGCCCACCTTTAGCTTCGTCCCGAGCCTTTCTTTTACCATATTGTATTTCATCAATTATCTTATTGTCAGGGTTAGTCTCCGAAGTTTCCTTCCGGTCTAATCTTTTCCATAGCTTCCTCTTCTGATCCTCTTGGACCTGATATTATTCCTATGTATAGGTCGACTTAGTCTCCATCTATTTCCATAACTTCTCCGACAAGCAAAGAACAGGTGTATTGGAGCAAGGGGATTGGTTAAGCTGGGTTTCTAGTGTATTAGTTTGGGTGTTGATAGCTGTAAGAGGCTGATCCTTAGTATCTATCAGAGTTAAGTTATTAGGAGAGCTAGGGAGGGAGTTTACTGAGCTTTGTGAGTGTTGGATTTCTCGATGTTGGGGTGATATTTAGGCATTGTGTGTCTGTAGAGGGAGTTATGTGGTATATTTGGGGGTGGGCTGAAAATCTGGAACAGGAGTACGATATATAAGTTGTGTGTTAGGCTTGGGGATTTGGTTTAGAGGTAAAAGTAAGGTCCTCATATCGATAATGGGGATATTATAGGGATTAGTAGGTGATGCCTAGGGATTAGCTAGGGTGTGTGGGAGTTGGATATCTTTATTTTGGTTAGTTATCTGTCCTCCATTCGACCTGCCGATGTTCCCTTAGGGAGTGTTTCCTTGGTAATGTCTAAGCTTGTGCGCGCTCTTGACTTCTGATTGATAGACCAGCCATCTTTAATAACTTGACGAGGTTTAAAAGAGGAAGCCCTTAACCACATCCCAAATGATTTCCAATTATCTGGAAGACTATCTTCATCAATGACTAACTCATAGTCTTTTTCTATATGTCCCATACAACCACATTTATAACAAAAGGATTGAAACTTTTCCACCTTAAAAAAGACCTTCGCCACCATACCTTCTTTAAACCAAATTTGTCTATGACTCAAAAGAGCCTTCTACATATCTAGGCCAACTCAAATTCTCATATATCGCCCATAAGTATTATCTTTTTTATCCCATTCCATAAAAGAGCCTATTAAGTTTCTGATAGATTGCACCGTCTCCCTTGTATATCCCTCAAGTGGGAGATCATAGACCCAGACCTAGAAGAATACTGTAATCAGATTGATATTAGAGGGTTGAATGCCGCCTTTAATCTCTTCTAACACCACCACATGATGGTCAAAATGCCAGGGTTGTTCCTGTAGTACCCTAGTCATATCCTTCCTTGTTTTGAACTAAAATAAGAAATGGTTTGGTGTAGTCTATGAAGCCTCCTGATGCAAGCATGCCTATGTCCAAGCTACAAGACTCTCGTAAAGTGCAATAAGACTCACGTCAAGTGCAAGTGCCAATTGGACCAATGACACGTGCAAGAGCGAGGAGGCTTCAATATGAACTTAGTGGATTAATTCAAGATGTCCAAGCACATGAATGCAAGTCAAAGGACGTGCATGAGGCTCATGTAAAGCCCATGCACGTAATAGAAGCTGTTTTGGAAGATTTGCCACCTTTGCCTATTTAGGAAGCATGCAACGTCCTATTTAGTCCATGCACAATCTGATTTGGACGAGATCTTTCAAGGAAGCTTATAGCATATTTAGTTATATTATTTAGTTCTTATTTAGTTGAATAAAAAGGCCAGAATATGCTTGTTTAGGAGTGCAAATTTCGGCCAGATTAGGAGAAGCTTTAGGCAGATTGCTTTTAGCTTGTTTAGGAGTTATTTTACTTAGGAAAGTTTATGAACTTGAACCCTATATAAAGGGGCTCGGTCTATTGGAATAAGACACAATATTCTGAATAAAAATTCGTCTTTTGACAAGTGAGTTTGATAACTCTTTGTTCTTGCTTTGAGCTAGTGTGCTTGGCTTGAACGTTCCTTCACTTATCAAGCGAGTTAACCACCCTCGTTTATGGCGTGATTCGACTGTGATTTGGAGTTCTCAAATTGTTCGTGGCTTGGGTTGAGGTTCTTTTACCAAGGTTCTTGCTAGCTTAGTTCGTGGGTTCGAAGTCTCATCCATTCTAGACAACAATAGATCCGTAACACTTGTGTTTCTCCTGCCGAGATCACATCAGTTGGTATCAGAGCTACGGCTTGTTGTTTTAGGCTATCTATCCTTGTTGATTTTGTTTATTTAGTACTCAGCTTATTGCTTATCAATCGGCTGATCTATCCTTTGAGTTTTGTGTATTAGTTTGTACTTTTTGTTCGTTTAGTAGTTGAATTCGTTTTGTGTTTTAGTTTTAGTGTTTAGCAATCAGAATTCGTGACCTAGGTTGTGTATTCTGATCAAGAAAAGAAAAAAAATAACAAAAAAAGGAGAAAAACAGAAAAGGAAACAAAAAAAGGGGGAAGGAAAAGAAAGAAACGAAATAAGAAGAAAGAGAGGAAAGAGTGAGCTTATTCAGGAAGTGCAAGACCAATTTAGTACGCAAGACTGATTAGGCATTCGCACGACCAAAGAGGAACGCGCAGCCTTAAAGAGTGCAAGACTAATCCGGAAAGAGAGGAAAAGAAGGAAAGACACACGAAATAGGAAAAAAAAAGCAAGAAGTAGCTACACTACTTGCTACATTTGGCCAAACTAAAAAGGAAGAAAAGAAGAACGCAAGAAGCTAAAGAGGAAGCAAAGATCCTGATTTGTGCGAAGTTAAAGAGAGACTTGATCTAAGGAAATTTTGTGCAATACAAGGAACCTAGCAAGAATTACGAACCTGCTTGATTTGTGAAAAGAGTAGTTTGAGCAAGGCTTAACTAGCTTTTGTAAGAACGTGCAAGAGTTATCAAGAGAGGAAAAAGGCAAGAGGGTGTGAGCTCATTAGAGAGAAAAGCCAATTCTGAGTGCAAACACGAGTGGAATTTGAGTGCACATTATAACTGAGAGCAAACACGTAAGGGAGAGAATTGTGAGGCCATATTTTTTTAACTAACCAAATCTTTTTTCTTGCAGCAACATGTCTCAACCAAACAAAGGGGAGAGGCACAAAAATCTGGTTTGCGTGGATCTTAAGGTGTTGATAGATGCTATGACAGGAAATTTAAGGAACATGATGCGAGAAGAACTCGAGCCCATGCAATCACGTATAGATGCATTGGAGAATTCTTGTAGTGTGCAACCTGTACATGGTGAAGTTCATGCACGAAGGGAGAGGGCGCCTATAGGAGGTTCAAGTGGAGAAGATTCTAACTATGAAGAAGATGCAAGGTCCACAAGGAACTTTAGGAGGCCAAGAATGGAACGTCAACCTAGGGAAGCAAGAAGAAGAGAGGATGACAATTTAGGTAGTATCAAACTCAAGATACCTACCTTTGCTAGTCATTCTGATCCAGAGGCATACTTGGAGTGGGAGAAGAAGATTGAGTTTGTGTTTGATTGCCACAATAGCTCAGAAGCAAAAAAGGTAAAACTTGCCATCACTGAGTTTACTGATTATGCTATAACTTGGTGGGATCAACTTGTGACAAGCAGGAGAATGAATGGAGAATGCCCTATAACTACTTGGGAGGATATGAAGGTAGTGATGAGGAAGAGGTTCGTCCCAAATCACTATTATAGAGGGCTGTACAAGAAGTTATAAAGATTGAGGCAAGGAAGCTTGAGTGTGGAGGAATATTTCAAACAGATGGAGGTGGCCATGATAAGAGCTGATATAAAAGAAGATAGAGAAGTTACCATGGCAAGGTTCTTGAATGGACTCAATTCTAAAATTCAAGACAAGGTTGAGTTGCACCACTATGTGGAGTTGGAGGACATGGTGCATATGGCATCAAAGATTGAAAAGCAACTCAAGAGTGGAAGAGAAACTAAAGTTACATCTGGTTCTACTTAGAAGCCGAGCTACTCAAAGAAATTTGACAAGCCACAAGCAACCAAATTGGAGCATAAGGCCAAGAGTTCTTATGCTGATTCTCAAAAGAAGATGGAGACCCCTCAAGCAAGAAACTATGACATTAGGTGTTTCAAGTGTCAAGGACGCGGGCACATCTCAAGCCAATGTCCTAACAAGCAAGTCATGGTGATTATGGAGAGTAGAGAGATCGTGACTGAAGGAGAAGATTCGGATCATGATAGCATGCCATCGTTGGAGGATGTATCCGAAGAAGAAGTTCGAGTTAATGAAGGCCTCACTCTCATGACAAGAAGATCCTTGAATGTGCAAGCTAAAAAAGAAGATGATATGGCACAAAGAGAGAACATCTTTCATACAAGGTGTTATATCAAGGACAAAGTTTGTAGTGTGATCATTGATGGAGGTAGTTGCACCAATGTAGCAAGCACTACCATGGTTGAGAAGTTAGGATTGATCACAACCAAGCACCCTAAGCCTTACAAGTTGCAATGGCTGAATGATAGTGGAGAAGTTAGGGTGGAGAAGCAAGTGCTAGTGTCATTCCATATTGGCAATTATGAAGACGAGGTGTTGTGTGATGTTGTGCTAATGCAAACTAGCCACTTACTGTTGGGGAGGCCGTGGCAATTTGATAGGAGGGCGACGCATAATGGCCACACCAACAAGTACTCTTTCACTTACAAGAAACGTGTGTTCACTTTAGCACCGTTGTCACCATCACAAGTTTGTGAAGATCAGATGAAGTTGTAAAAAGAAAGTGATGAGAGAAAGAAAAGTGAACAAAAGAAATGAGTGGAGAGGAGAGAAGAAGCCAAAAAACAGAATGCTAAAATGGCTAAAAGAGAGGTTGCAATTGAGAGATCAAAAGAAGCCGCAAAAACAGAAATAGTTTCGGCCAAAGAGAGAAAAGATGAGTGGAAAAGAAACTATTATGTGGGAGCAAGTGAGATCAAGCAAGCTTGTTATGAAAGAAAGTCTATGATCTTACTTCGGTATAGGGAGACACTTTTGATCACTAACGAACTTGAGCAAGACTTACCAAGTATAGTTGTTTCTCTTTTGCAGGGCTATGAAGATGTGTTCCCCAATGAGTTACCACCAGGTTTGCCACCAATAAGGGGGATTGAGCATCAGATTGACTTTGTCTCGGGAGCCATAATTCCAAACCGTCCCGCATATAGAAGCAACCCAGAGGAGACAAAGGAGCTCGAAAAGCAAGTCAACGAGCTTTTGGAGAAGGGGTACATGCGTGAGAGCATGAGTCCATGTGCTGTTGCAGTCCTACTTGTGCCCAAGAAGGATGGATCGTGGAGAATGTGTGTTGATTGTCATGCAGTCAACAACATCACAGTAAAGTATCGTCACCCTATTCCTCATTTAGATGACATGTTAGATGAATTGCATGGTTCTTGCATGTTTTCTAAGATTGACTTGAAAAGTGGTTATCATCAAATTTGCATGAAAGAAGGAGATGAATGGAAAACGGCATTTAAAACTAAGTATGGGTTGTATGAGTGGATGGTCATGCCATTTGGGTTGTCTAATGCACCTAGCACATTTATGCGACTCATGAATCATATTTTGAGACCATTCATTGGCAGATTTGTGGTTGTTTATTATGATGATATACTCATTTATAGCAAAAGCTTGGAGGATCATGTGGAGCATTTGAAATCTGTTTTAGATGCACTTAGGGAGGATCAGTTGTATGCTAACTTAAAGAAGTGCACCTTTTGTACGAATAAACTTGTGTTCTTGGGTTTTGTTGTTGGAGCTAATGGAATACAGGTTGATGAAGAAAAGATCCGAGCTATACAAGAATGGCCAAGTCCTACAAGTGTTGCAAATGTTAGAAGTTTTTATGGATTAGCCAGCTTCTATAGAAGATTTGTGAAGGACTTTACATAGCTGCACCAACACTGAGGTTATTAAGAAAAACATGGGATTCACTTGGAGAGAAGCTCAAGAGAAGGCATTTTAACTACTGAAAGGGAAGTTGACTAATGCACCCTTGTTAGCTTTACCAAATTTCTCAAAGACTTTTGAAATTGAGTGTGATGCTTCTGGTATAGGTATTGGAGCTGTCCTCATGCAAGAAGGAAGACATATTGCATACTTTAGTGAGAAGCTAAGTGGAGCAACCTTGAACTATCCAACTTATGACAAGGGAGTTGTACGCATTAGTTCGACCTCTAGAGACATGGCAGCATTACTTGTGGCCCAAGGAGTTCGTGATTCATTTTGATTATGAGTCGTTGAAGCATTTAAAGGGGCAATACAAGCTGAATAGGAGGCATGCACGTTGGGTGGAGTTCATAGAGACATTTCCTTATGTCATTCGCTACAAGCAAGGTAAGGAAAATGTAGTGGCTGATGCACTATCACGAAGGTATGTACTAATCTCTACCCTTGATGCATGGATGATTGGTTTTGAACACATCAAAACATTATATGCTACTGATTCTGACTTTGAGGAAATCTATCACAAAACTGAGAAGAGTGCTCATGGTAAATTCTTTAGGAATGATAGATACTTGTTTCGTGAAAATAAACTTTGTGTGCCTAATTGCTCTATGCGAGAATTGTTAATTCAGGAGGCACATGGGGGAGGATTGATGGGGCACTTTGGAATTGCAAAGACTTTGACAATGCTATAAGATCACTTTTATTGGCCGCACATGAAGAAAGACGTTGAAAGAATTTGTGGTCGTTGTGTCACATGCAAGCAAGCTAAGTCAACAGTAAAACCCCACAGTTTGTACACTCCACTACCTATACCTAGCTAGCCTTGGATTGATATCTCTATGGATTTTGTGTTAGGTTTGCCTAGGACTAAACGTGGAAGAGATTCAATTTTTGTGGTAGTGGATAGGTTTTCTAAGATGGCACATTTTATTCCATGTCATAAGACTGATGATGCTTTAAACATTGCTGATTTGTTCTTTAGAGAGATTGTTAGGTTACATGGTATGCCTTGAACAATCATTTCTGATAGAGATGCTAAGTTCTTGAGTTACTTTTTGAAGACCTTGTGGAGTAAGTTAGGTACTAAGTTGTTATACTCTACTACTTGTCATCCACAAACTGATGGTCAAACTAAAGTTGTGAATAGAACTTTGTCAACCTTATTGAGAGCACTCATCAAGCATAACATTAAGACTTGGGAAGATTGTTTGCCGCATGTTGAGTTTGCTTATAATAGATCAGTTCATTCTGCTACTCACTATTCACCATTTGAACTTGTTTATGGCTTTAATCCTTTGACTCCATTGGATTTATCACCTTTGCCTTCAAGTGAGTATGTCAATTTAGATGGCAAGAAGAAAGCAGATTTTGTCAAGCAATTACATGAGAGGGCGAGGATGAATATTGAGAAGAGAATGGAGCATTATGCTAGACATGCAAATAAAGGAAGGCACAAGGTTGTATTTGAGCCAGGAGATTGGGTTTGGTTGCATATGCAAAAGGAGCATTTTCCTATCCAAAGGCGTTCAAAGTTGCTACCCCATGGTGATGGACCATTCCAAGTGCTTGAGCGCATCAATGACAATGCTTACAAGCTAAACCTCCCAGGTGAGTACAATGTGAGTGCTATATTTAATGTTACTGATTTGAGTCCTTTTGATGTAGGTGATGTGGATTTGAGGACAAATCCTTTTCAAGAAGAAGGAACTGATGCAAGCATGCCTACGACCAAGCTACAAGACTCTCGTCAAGTGCAACAAGACTCACGTCAAGTGTAAGTACCAATTGGACCAATGATGCGTGCAAGAGCGAGGAGGCTTCAATCTGAACTTAGTGGATTAATTCAAGATGTCCAAGCACGTGAATGCAAGTCAAAGGATGTGCATGAGGCCCATGTAAAGCCCATGCACATAATAGAAGTTGTTTTGGAAGATTCGCCACCTTTGCCTATTTAGGAAGCATGCAACATCCTATTTAGTCCATGCACAATCTGATTTGGACGAGATCTTTCAAGGAAGCTTATAGCATATTTAGTTATATTATTTAGTTCTTATTTAGTTGAATAAATAGGCCAGAATATGCTTGTTTAGGAGTGCAAGTTTCGGCCAGATTAGGAGAAGCTTTAGGCAGATTGCTTTTAGCTTGTTTAGGAGTTATTTTACTTAGGAAAGTTTATGAACTTGAACCCTATATAAAGGGGCTCAGTCTATTGGAATAAGACACAATATTCTGAATAAAAATTCGTCTTTTGACAAGTGAGTTTGATAACTCTTTGTTCTTGCGTTGAGCTAGTGTGCTTGGCTTGAACGTTCCTTCACTTATCAAGCGAGTTAACCACCCTCGTTTGTGGCGTGATTCGACCGTGATTTGGAGTTCTCAGATTGTTCGTGGCTTGGGTTGAGGTTCTTTTACCAAGGTTCTTGCTGGCTCAGTTTGTGGGTTCGAAGTCTCATCCATCCTAGACAACAATAGATCCGTAACACTTGTGTTTCTCCTGCCGAGATCACATCACCTCCAACCCATGTTTTGGATTCCACACCTTCGTGATAAATGATAGGAATGCGTGGGCATTGAAGGACTTCTTTGTCCAAATGGTACCAACCAGCCATGCAGATTCTTCCATTTTTTTGGATTGTCAGCCCACACATTAGGTCTATGATCTCATCCTCCTCCTCCTCTCTTACATACGTACCCTCTCTAGAAGTCCCTCCTCTCCTCAGTCGTTCATTCATCTTCTCCTTTCCCTTCCCCGCTCTCCCACCATCTCCCTCCTCTATCTCACTCACAACCTTAATGGACCGCTACCCTTCTCGACTTAAGGAGACCACTCTCGCCCTTTGTTTACCCTTACCTAAGCTAGACTCTCAAGAGATCTATCTAAGAACATTTCAATGTTTTCTTCTGGGCACCTATGTGAATTGAACAATTTTTTGGTGTAAAATATTGGTGAAAAGAACGTGATGAACCCTAAAGATATTAGGGAGAATAGCTCGTATGTACGAAGAGCCTACCCTAACCCTAGGGGACTTCTCGAGTTTATATAAATAATTAAGAGAGGAAATGCTAACAATAATACGACATGCAGCAAGCAATGTATGGCATACAGGTAACAAATTCTAGTCAAACCATGTTTATCCTTACCGTGGCCAACACTCCCGACAAATAGTTTGCTCTACAAAATATTCTAAAAATGAAATAAATGGACATAATTTTCAGGTTGATTCAATGATTTGATTTAATGAATTTATCTTATTGATATAATAGTTTAGTCTCATTAATTCAATAATTTGATTTAATATTGATATGTCTAGAAAAATAATTGAATATAACTCTCAAATCATTGAATTAACTCGGTAAACCATTGAATAATCTGAACAAACTATCGACAAAATCAACCACCCATTTTTTGGCAAATCATAAACTAAAGTCATGGAGAGAGGTGACATCTAAGCGATGGTTCCACAGTCTTAGCTTAGATTAATAGTTGGCAGTGGATTGATCAGATTAATTCAATAGTTTGGTTGTTTGATTCAAAAGATCAATTTGATTGATAAACTAATTTGGTAGGATTGATTCAATAATTTGACTCAATGATTTGGTAGGATTGATTCAATAATTTGACTCAATGAATTGGTCTGTCTAGTACTTTAGATAAACCAATGAGTATAATTAGAAAAACTATTGAATAAATTAAGTAAACTATTGAATAATCAAGGAAAGTTATCGATAAAATCAACTACCCATTTATCGATGAACCACAAACTCGTCATCGACAAAATCATAGAGGGAATGATGACATCTAAGTGATGGTTCTAGAATTTGACAGAGTTTGGAAGTTGGTGCGGCTTCGAGGATGATAAGGTAGGTAGAGTTCTAGAGTGACGCCGCTATAGATCAACATATGAGAAACTTCGGTGCATTATCATCATTGGGATCATCCTTGTCGGAGAGGTTCTTCGAGGTACAACAATTTTTTGAGCTCTCCTTCTTTCTCTTTTCTCTCACTTTCCTCTCTCTCTCTTCCTTCTTTTATTTTCAAAAGACAAAAATACCGTCTACTTGTCTGGCCATTAAATCAACTAATTAATTTTTGTTGTTGATCTTAAGATATGATCTTGGCCCAACATGGTGTTGTAGCCCAATAAACATACAACATTAAATCCAAAGCTGTCTTTAACTATGTCAACTAAAATTATTAGAGTATTGGCCCAAACAACTATTCAGAATAGATCAAGACAAGTTAAGAATATATGGGGCGTGCCATTTAGATGTATAAGCCTAGGCAAGCAGCATTAGGAGGATGCCCAGGAAAGCTTCACATCTAAGGCAAGTTCTACATTAATCGGATCCCGAGCGAGGTCCATATTTTATATAAGTCCATGCGAGCTCCATAGTTTGGGCCTAGATAACTTATTACAGTCCAAAGTCAAGACAATTTAAGGAGCAAGGCAAGCTATTCGTGAAGTATAAAGCAAGCTCCTCCAACCTAGACCAAGGTCATTTGTTGAGCCTAGGGGAGTGGCTGAGCCCAAATGAGTTCACTCGCCCAATGTGAGCTTCACATAACTAGATGCGAGTTCATTTTTAAATAGATTTTTTACCTTACGAGCCAAATCTGAACACTTTTAAACCACAAAGTTATTCTTTGCCATATTTTCTATATATGAAAGAATTAACTTAACTAAGACATGAGTCAAAAGATATAGCTAATCTAACAAAGTCTAACAAAAATGAGAAAACTAATGCAAAGAGTTGTAACTTTTTTAAAAGTTATTCTATTATGAATTAAGCAACAGCTCATAAATATCAAGTTTGAGATATATGTTTTACTTGTCCAAAGTACCATGAATCATATGATTCAAAGTTTTGAATCCAAAGCTACAACCTACTTACCAAAGATATGTGCTTGTCATCTAAGGATGAGTAGTGAGGTAGATTGAGGAGAACCTGTCAAGGTGGATCAACGATGGTGTGCCATGGTGGTCTCTACCAAGGATATAAGTCGAATAAGCAATCCAAAAGGGAGGTTAAATTAGGTCTCAATGCAATTTCTAACTTTTATAAGTATTTTGTTAATTAAAGTTAATAAAAATAAGAAGAGTGAGAGAGTTGACACTAGATTATAGTGATTTGGCTCTTTCTATTTGAGCCTACATGTACTCTTTAATCGTACACCTACTTTTTATTGTACCAAATAAAAATACAGTGTACAAAACAAGTTTTACGATATTCACTTGCTAACCTACAAATTTCATAGGAGCACTTGCAAACCTACAAATTTTCACAAGAGTACTTGCAAGCTTTATCGGATATGGTTAAATATCATTCTAGTTTTACCGAGATCTCTAGCAACCACATACTAGCTATAATGACAATGACTAGCTACCAATCTAGTTTTACAAGTTCTTTAGAAACCTTTTGAGTTTATAGTTGCTTATACAAATGTACTACTCTTAAACCTCACACAGAAGTTTAGCACATACCAAGAAAAATATTTTGCACAATGCTTTCTTTTGTCTTCACCACTTTGTTATCATAGCTTTTCTCTTTTGTATGTGAAGTTCACTTCATGCTAGATTTCTTCTATAAATCTCGATCACCTTTTTCTCAAAATTTGGTGTTTTTTGCTTGATGTTTTATTTATATGATCTTCTTAGTTGTAGTAATTAAAATTTGTTTAGCAAGAAAGTCTTCAAACTCTCTCTTTCAAGTTATAAGCAACTGTTCTTCTTTCTCTTCAAATAAGTCTTTAAACATTTCCTCCAACTCACAAGTAGTCGGTGAAAAATAAAGTTTTTTAAGCTAGCTAGAGCTAACGCTTTTTGTTCTTAAGCTTGACTTAAGTTGACTTTGATTTTTGGTTGATTTGATTCTTGAAATAGTTGTAAGAAATAAAGTCAAAAGAATACATTAAACCTCTATTGAATAAGGTGATATTTAGTCAACATAACTATGAGGTGATTCTTTGTTTAAACAAAGAGAAGTTCAATGTTCAAAGTAGATGGCCCATTATTTGGGTCGCCTGAAGATGATTATAAAACTATTTTCAATGCTTAAATACTTTGATCCATAAAAGAGTATTTTAAATATTAAGCAACCAAGCATTAGTGAGGTACTTATCCAATGGATAAAAGCCTAAACAATGTTATTTTGACAAGCTTCAAATTTGAATTTTCCTTGGAATAAATATTTTAATCATGTGGTTAAACTTTAATTAGATCGAGTAAGTAAAGACTTGATCAAGACTTAGGATAATCCTCACAAACTTAGTTCGTAAAAAAATTTGTTGACTTTGAATTTCACACAGAAATTATGAACCAAATTAAAAATATTTATGACTGTATATAAAAATAAACATCATAGAAAAATAATTTATCACTTTTAACTATGGAGCTTATGATCGATCCCTTCATATACTTTTTATACGGTTAAAAAACATGTTAGATCATTTAGGATAAGCTTAAGATGCCTGAAAGGAAGAGATTTTCACCCTTCTTTACAATAAAGAGTAAGTAAGGGAATATCGTCCCATAAGGACTTAGTTCTAGGCCGCAAATTCGACTTCACCACTAGTCTAGGACTAAACAAGAATGTTTTTGTAAATTTCAAAAACATGAACACGATCTATTGTATCAAATATCACAACTACTTAATAAGATGATTTCACAAATAAAACGTAAGTGGGCTAGGTACCAATGACAATCTAGACAATTAAGTGATTCAAGGGGTTTACTAAGTACATGTTATGATCCGAGTATTTTGAAGACAACCTATTCATGCTCTCGCCATAAATAGTCTAAATTGATTCTTAACAAGGCTTATATGAACTAAACGTGCTCTCGCAACCAAATAGTCACCTATTCTCACTAATTACCAATTGTTATTATCACTCTTAGGACAAGTAATTACCTTATGAGATCTCTTATCAAAAGACAACTAATCAACTAGTCATAAGGTTAGTTAGGATCCTACTTTTCGAATTAATATTAGTCTCGGGTCTCTAAAATGACTAAGGATGATGTCAGCAACTTTTTTTATCAATAAAATGACTAAAATACCCCCAATTTTTTTTAAAAAACTATCTTTTTGGACCTTAGAACACCATCATGAACACTAAACATTCAAATCCAGAATTTATAATTACACAAGCTAGGTTGCCAAAGAAACTTTCGAAGAAACAATAACCTAATTACAGAAACTTTAATTCCAATTAGGTCAGAATAATTACGCAAGCCGTAAACAGCTACCAAGCAACTCTGAAAAAAATCTAATCCCAATTGGATAAGAATTTGACGAACCCTAATCAATCCCTCTCTACAGATCCATAATTTATAATTACAAAAGGGAGACCAAAGAGCAACTTCCCGACACCAATGGCAGAGGAGAGAAGGGAGATCGTAGAGCGGCTTCTCGATGTTGATGCTAGAATTGGAGTCCACCATAATCCTCCACGAGTTCTCCTCCCACGGCAGTTATGTCTTCACGAGGATAGCCTGGGAGCAGCTCCACTCCAGCCCCTGGAACTTGGTGCCTTCCCTACTATTGATGACTAAGGAGGGGCCCGAAGAAGCTTGATCATGGACTCTTCTTCCTATCGAGCCATGGATCTAGGAGGTACTAAGCTCTTCTTAGGTTTCTCGTTGGACCTCCTTCCCCCCTATAGGCAAGCTTTGTCAGGGTGACTCAGGATTTGATCAATGGTGGATGGCTCATAGTAGACTTGGTCATACGGGGGAGCTGATATCCAACTCACAGAAGTTGGGCTTATTGTGCTGCTTAACTCCAATTCCAAATCCCTCTCTGTTAGAACCCTAGGCTTCCACGCTGAGAGTTTTTCTGTGCTCGATGGGGTTCCCGTGTCTAATGAAGCCAGCTAGTTAGCATCAAGCCAATTGATAGCCTCATCTATTGCATCCTCGATCTTTTTCTTATCAGCAGTTTCTAGTATCAACAATAAAATGAAGGATCTCAAAGGTATCTGTACCCTATCACCGCAAAGGTGAAGAAAAGTAGAACATGCATCAGTTCCTTTATGTAGGCGTCTATTTCAATATTTGGATTTTAGTTACTGATGTAGAACCAATTGTTTGATTCGCAATGGGAAATGGGTTTTGTGTTTTTGGATTGTTTTATTATTTTTCTGGGTTTGATGTTCATGCTATTTGAAGATGAAGATGGTCAAGTTTTTATTTTTTTGTTTAAGGATATTTTAATCATTTTAATGATTAAAAAAGTTGATGACATCAGCCAAGGATCTGAGACCAATATTAATTCAAAAAGTAGGGACTTTTAATCTAATTCAAATTATTCAGGGGCCCTACCACAAAAATATACAAAACTCAGGGCCTGAGGGTAATTTACCCTATCTGAAAAGGTATCCAAATCCAACATCCTTCACTAACTTCACACGTTCCCTACCCCCTTCAATGCACTTCAATCCAAAAAGGAGGTCATTTATTTCCTTTAGCAAACTTGGCCTAGTTGAACATGTGTACACCACCATCTACACCATAAAAATATGAAAGAGCATGCTGTTATATTCAAATTATTCAATAACATGACATCAAACCATTGATATTATACATAGCACACCATTGAATTACACATAACAAACCATCGAATTACAGAACAGAAACCATTGAAATAAATAGACCCTTGTAACCATCGAAATACGACATGAAAACCATCGAATCACAACATGAAAACCATCGAATCACAAAATCAAACCA
The DNA here is from genome assembly GCA_012979155.1 of Hypericum perforatum. Taxonomy (NCBI): domain Eukaryota; kingdom Viridiplantae; phylum Streptophyta; class Magnoliopsida; order Malpighiales; family Hypericaceae; genus Hypericum; species Hypericum perforatum. The sequence continues at coordinate 183,888 of SOPF01027248.1, read as the reverse complement.
TCGAATAACAATAGCAAACTATAGATCACAACATACGAACCATTGAATGAAGACATGTAAAACATTTAATGACAACAGCAAACCATCGAATCAATACATGCAAAGCATCAAAACATGAACATCAAACCATCGAAAATAAAAAGCATCATAATGCGCATATTTCAAAACCATCAAATCGCACAATGTAATCACCCTATGTCCTAGTCTTCTCTGCACAATGTAATCACCCTATGTCCTCGTCTTCTACTCAACCTAGGTCCCCTGACCCTGAACCTCTAGTCTTCTACTCAACTTATGTCCCCATCTTTGTTTGTTTGGCCCGGATAGAACCCCTAACCCCTAACTTAGTAAGTAAGCGACGGATAAAACCTAGGTTGGAGTTATGAAACTTACCTTTAGAATGTGCTCCGTTCCTCGATCGTCTACTTCGTTCTCGTTGGTCGTTCTCATCAGTCGTTCTCGTCGGTCGTCTCCGTTCTCCACGTTCTCTCTCTATCTCTCTGTCTCTCTCTCTATTCCTCTATTTTTTATTTTTTTCAACGCTTCTCCTTTGTAACCGCACGCACATCTTTTTCTTATTTTTTTTGTTTTTTAGTTGTAATGACCATAATGCCCCCAATACTCCTCAGCTCGATCTGGGCTGTTAGATCATTTATCAAATTTTCCCTTCTTGATCTAAGGACCCAAAAAATGCCCAGTACCGTGCTGTAGTCCATTACGCGTCCAGTACCAGATCCAAAGTCGAACAAAAGAGTATTCATCTAGATCTAAGCCCATGAGAATCTTGTTATTATTTTGGTATGTTAAGCTCGTAAGTCCTATTTGCTAGTTAGTTAAGTAGTTGATTTTGGAATGGTTGCTAAGTGAGTTTCGATAAATATGTGCATAAGTATTTTTTTTTCTATAGTTTTTATTTTCCACTTACTTAATTTTTAACTTATCTTAGTTTCGTTTGTCTTAAATTATTTTGGGAGAGGTTCAAGATCGAAAATAGAGAACTTAGCTAAATGCGTTTTTCTGACGTATTTTTTTAATAAGACTATCGGCCATTGTTTGGTTTTCGGGGTTCTATTTTAAAGATTTTTGTTTTTTTTTCTTTAATAAATTCTTGTGGATGTTAGAGTTATTTTATAATAAAATGGGTGCTCTTCAGAATATTTTATACTTCCAAAATTTGTTATTCTTATTTTTGGGTCATAACAAATAAATAGCTTAATTATTGGTAAAGAGCTGTCATTTACACGTACGTTCCATCACCCAAGATGCATTAGAAACTTCCACTTCTTAATTCACCGCTAGTATGGTGTACTCCATGTTACATCACTCCCTGCATTGAGAAACAACTCATCCTGGAGCTAGTAACTCAGGTAAAGGCGACAAAATTCATCCTTAGGCTACCCAAGATGAGACTGAAGAAAAAACATTTTGTCACTGAAAGCAAGTGGTGGGTTTGGCCCTCTGACTTATTCATACAAATTAACTATTATTAATTGTGAATTCTGCTTAATCCGTACAGAGCTATCTTTTTTATTAGGGTAGCTTTCAATGCTATTTTTTTGGATTTTTTTTAGTTTGGTGTTACTGTTCAACACAAATTACCAAAATGTTACCAAAATTTCAAAAATTACGGAAAAGACTTCTAGGTGGATTGGCCGAAATAGATTACGGGTTACTTACCCGGGCAAACCAAGTTGCGGGTTTTTATCCCATTTTAGTCCGGTTACGCCTTTTTTTTCGATAATCAGATTTACGAGTTAAATAACCGTAATCTAGTTTATGAGTTAAATACACGTAATCTGGTTGGCTTTCTTGGATAGGAATTGTAACATACTCATCACATGTCCTCTTCTCCACAATTATATCTAACGATATTTCCCTTGCTTGTGCTTCATATATGTTAACCATTGTCTAAACCATATTCATAATATCTTCCTCGTCTTTAATATTAATTTGTCGGAATTTTCAAGAAGCTATGGGACATCTGAATATCAAAGATTTAATTTCTTCATTATCACCACATGAAACTTTTTCAACCACTTTTTGCCGTAACCTCTCGTAAGTTAACATATCTTCATGGAATTTCAACCTTGTTTTAGATCCTTCGTACTGAAAATCGGTTTGCCTATTTTTCTTAATTGCTCTATCATATTTCACACTAATTCGTACAATTCTCCAAGATACTTCTAAATAGATCTACATAAAAAATTATAAAAATATTGTTCCAATTATATTTGCAAAAAATACAGTATATAGCAGTAATCTTTCAACCTAGTTTAAGCGTTGGTTCAACCACTCCGATAATTCAATCGAACCAATTTTCAGTTTAACTAGTGGTTAACAAAACATCTACCACTAATTCAACTACACAATTTCGACCAATGATCTAACAATGTCTAAATTACAAAATCTAAGTTTTAGTCGAGTTTAACACACAAAAAATCCAACTTGCATTCTTAAACAATTATAGGCTACACATTCTCATAATTATCAATAATATAACATTCCAAGCATACAAATCCTAATCCACTAAATCAATGGTTATAACTAGCATACAATTTCTAATCCACAAAATCAACGATTATAACTAGCATACAATTCCTAATCCAAAAAATCAACGGTTAGAATCCACAAAAGTTATAAAATTTATAACTACTTACTTATGAAGTGTAACACAAAACTAATTAACGATAATTTATCTGCTTGAAATCGCTGCTC